>JAPYZI010000255.1:0-62853 GCA_030523105.1 Ophioninae sp. A BG-2022a | reverse complement strand
ATTAAGGGGTTAAGCTACAATGAAAAATAATAAAAAAATGTGCAAATTAACAAAAAAATGTGAAAATTAAAAAAAAAGATGTTATTTGGTGATCCTACATAATACTTTTCGTATGTCATCCTGGAGTCAGTGAATTATTTTCCGAATTCCCATTAGGGGGGACTTTTTTTCCAAGCTTACCGTAAACGGTGAGAACAGCTGGTTCGCTGGGTCTTCGAGCTGCCAAGTTTTCCGCGACGCATGTGTAATTTGCTTGATGACGTAGCTCGGCGGGGCCGAGGGCCAGCTTTCCCTCTTCAGCCGACTGATGAAGATCGATCAGCGAGGACGAGATTTCGTTTCTTACGGGTTCACCGTTGGTGTTGGGTTCTGATTTCATTGTGGATCCCGTAGGTTCGATTGGCGATCCATTTTTCAGCCAGTTAATTTTTGGTCGCGGTATTCCCAAGGGCGGCACGCATCTCAGTTCGGCGTTTCTTCCGGCCTCGACTGACAACGAGTAGGGTGGCGACAAGAAGTGTTTCTTCAGATCTGCTTGGCGGCCAAACAATTTCACGGATGTTTCAATAAAGAAAAAAACGGAATACATTGTACGGAGTTCATCGGCTGATCGGCAGTCGATGAGGATTTATTTATTGGCGATGGTTGCTTCTTGGATACGAAGATCACCTTAATTTTCATTAGAATATAACGCTTGTGTTTATAAGTTGATGGCAGCTGTCAGTAATGACGTTGGAATCTATTACAATGACGTTTACTGGCCTTAAAAACCATTCAAATGAAGTTTGATGACTTTTAACGCCATTGAAATGACATTTGCTGACGTTGAAAGCTATTCAAATGCCATTTAATGATCTTCAAACCCATTCCGGTGACATTTAATGATCTTGAAAACCATTTAATTACCTTGTAAGATATTCAAGTGACTTTACATGATGTTTAAAGCTATTAAAATGACGTTTAATGACCTAGAATACCACGAAAATGATTTTGGCCGATCTTCAACGTCATAATAATAATACGTCGTAATCTTCAATACCGTTTAAATGGTCTTGGATCACCTTTAATGTCATTAACGTTATCTGGGATGGCTTTAAGGGAATGACGAACACGTTCCTAGCCACCTCGAAATTTTAAAATCCAATCTTCCCCATACTATTCAACCGATTGGAATTATATTTATTGTGTATATGCAGAACGCTTGCTCCCAGAGGAACATGCTCGGAATTTACCAAAATTCAAAAAAAATTGTGCAGATTGTGGTTACCATGGAAGAAATTGCGAGCTACGATCCATCGTAGCATTGCACTTCTACAAATTTTCCGAGCATAAGCCTCTGAAGCGGTGAAAAGTACACGTTTTGAGCATTGTTTCATCTATTTTGATGAAGACATTGCGGAGAAATTAGTTTTCGGAAATGTTCACACGAACGTGACAAAAATTTACCACCAGAGCTCCAAAATCTTATCAACCATCAAGAAAATTCAGTTCAACGATTTTCTCACAGGCGGCGCAGCAGCTCGCATTCTCCGTTTTTACCAACTGCGCTTGCATTCTTCCGAAGTATCAATATATTTTTTTACTTGTCATTCGTTACTTGTTCACTGCGTGAATACGTAACCTCCGTCGCTACGATAGCTACCGTAAGCTGCAGCAAGGAACAATGTCGAAAATCTATTCTAAAAAGGGTTTTTCTCATTTTCCCACTCTAATTTTGCACTTTCGGCGAAAACTCGGGCATTTTTGTAATCAGCAGAAAAGTTACGATTAAAGAGACTTTTTTAAGAACTCAAAAACGGAAAAAAAAAATTTTCGACTTTCCCCGGCCACTTTCTCGGAATCTTGAAAATCACGAAATTTCAAAAGGTCGTAAGGTGAGTTTCTCATATGCTATGGACTTTCATTGGGTGAGCTTAGAAAAGGTTTTTGCCTAACTTAAATAATAGCGTTGGATTTGTATCGATATCTCTTGTAGTTTCCCCGGAAAGACCACTCGAAAAATTGCAAAAAAAAGAGGCAAAGGGAAAAATTTGCAAAAATCGATGGTCCAACTTTGAAATTCTGCCAAAACTCGAAAAATCATCGAAACTTAATAAATAAAAAAGAATTTTTAAGAGAAAATCATAACAAAGAGATTGAGCGCAAAGTGGACTGCCAAATCGAAAAGGAAAAAAAGTTATCCACGATTTAGTGAAAAAACTTATTTTCCCTAAAAATCCAAATGTTTTTTTTTTTGATTTTTAATATTTTTTTTATTGCTCCATTTCGATGTAATTTTATCCCCTGAGCACGAATCTACTATTTAATTTGCCCCAAACCCTCAATTTCTACGGAAAAATGTTGAAAAAATATCCCCGAAAGGTTTTTCGCATTTTTCCAATCTAATTTTGCACTTATCGGTTGACACACATTTATATACGTGTGTGAGTTTTCGTTGCGACCGAACTACGCGCGTCTTTTCTCCACGCTGCACTCGTAACGAATCCACAAGTACATACATACACACTCACACACATGCGTCCACGCTCAGCGCTCGACAATTGTCCTGCCTCGACTCTTCGCCCGAAAAGTCAAGACTTATTGGCCCACAACTACAAAATTGTCACTACCGAGATAACAAGGTACCGCGTCGAAAGTTTCCAGCGTGTTCGTCATTAAGGCCAATTCAAACGATCTTACGAGTCACGCGGGGAAAAACTGGAAACGGTTTTCTCGTAAGTTAAATGTTTTCAAAGTCCTCTCATTTCCTCAAACCGGACACCCGGTAGAACCGTCGCTTTTGCAGCGAATCATGCATGGAATCGCGTCACATTGATGCGTCTTTTAGCCAATGGCAATAACGCAATACTATCGATTATGGGGTTCCATATAAGGGCGATACCAAACAGAAAGAGAGAGAGGGAGAGAGAGGGAGACAGAAAGAGAGTTACCGGAGTTCTCCTGATCATTCAACCGTCATCCTTCATAGCTCGCAACGCGTGGCCTCCTTTTTTCAAAATTTGCCCTTATTCTTCCATTTTTAAAAAATCTTTTTAATATCCAGACCGGAAATGAATGCCAGAAAGGTTCCAGGTCCGTGGGTAACATCCGGTACGCATGGGGAGGTGGGGGTGAATAAAAAAACGACGATGAATAGCTTCCTGCGATACCTCAATGACGAGAGCCTTCTCATACATACATACACACGCACATAAAAAAAAGGACATTATAAATGCGACTAGGCTTCAGGGAAGCGAGAGGAACGGAGATGGCGAAATGGAGCACGGCAGCACTCAGCGTTATGAGGCTATGAGCAAAATGTAAATGCGGAGGGCTTTCACGGTCCCGCACTCTCGCGATCCCTTGTAACGTCAAAAAAAGGCTAGTCGAAGAGAGAGATAGAGATTGTAAGAGAGAGGGGGTGTTACCACTTTTTGCATGTTTCTCTTTTTATTTATTTCTTTTTTTCTCATTTATTTTTCACTATCCACGAGTGCACGAGCTCGCGGTTTCCAATGAGCCGACTCTCCATTATTTGTTCGTTGAAAGCCAATAGGTGGTGCGCTTTTAATATCGTGCGCAACAGTCGGCGGGCTGGGGGAAAAGGGAGGCCCCAAAAAGGACTAATTCACGTGCCCAGATTTTTCATTAAAAATTGTTCCCTCCCGAAACTTTTGCGGAGAGGTGTACATATTTATTTGAAAAGTTTAAAGAAAAGTTAAAAAGCTCAATCCGAAAACTGATCAATAGCGATATCGTAATATCACTTCTTTTTCATTGATATTTTAACCATAATTGGCAGAGTTTCTTTAAACTTTTCTGCTATATATATATACTCTTCATTATTGTTAGTGTTGATTACCGTTGTTACAATTATTATTCATTATTCTTATTTCTCGAATTAAGTGTTTCTGATAGATGTAATAATAAACAAATAATTGAAATACTTAATGTAAAATATATATCAATAAATAATAATAATAACAGAGATAATCAATGGTAACGTTTGTTACAATAATGGGCTGTTTACAATAAATTTATTATAAAAGTCGAAAGAACCTTCGTTTATTCTATTGTTTCTGTAAAATACTTACGAACATATTACAATTAAAGTTTAATATATACTCATAAATATAATTTAAGGTATGTAATAATAAAAAAGGTAATGGAAATGTTTAATAGAAAAAATAAATATTGAACATTATTAATAATACGAATGAGAATCAATAATAACGTAAGGTTAATAATTGAAAAACAAACTTATCCAAACAACAACAACAACAACACTAATAATAATAAAAATAATAATAGATATAGGAATTATATTTCAAATTTATAAAAAAAAAAATAAAAAATAAAAATTGTTCATTTTCTTCTTACATCATCGAACCGAGTTTTTCCGCAATAATTAATGATTGCAATTTTGTAAGCTCCTCAAGATCAGCTATTAAAATGAGGCTTTAAAAAAATCAATTTCGACCTTTTCCTCACCTCGGTTTACGTTGCTCTGTCAAGGTCAATTCAACGTTGCTATCTTTTTCCTCTCGGGAAATGCATCAACATTTGTTCGGAAAATTTTTTATTTCGGTTCGTTTTTTTGAAGATATAAGCGTGTGACTACTCGACTGAGACACCCTGTATATAGGGATGCATATGTGAGTCACTTGGGAACGACAGGCTCGAGGAAACGGATCTACTGCAGCACGGAGGCTGCAGGAGGGAAATAGGCAAATAGCATTAGTAAGCCGAGACGTCCGATGTATACGCACTGGGGTATTTCAGAATCGAGTTGTTTGCATTGGGTAGCTTTACCCCCTCGTGTCATGCCGCGTTGCATCGATGCGTTTGCCTATATTCAATATTCCGCCAAACATCGCTTTTTCTCTTTTTGACAAACTTCAGAATTCTGCGTACGTCCCGATTTTTTCTCGTTTTAAAATTCTTCATAAGGCCCAATTTTTTCTCGATTCAAAATTCCTTATGGGTCCCAATATTTTATCGTTTCAAAATAATTCAGAAGGCCCAATTTTTTCTCGTTTCAAAATTCCTCACAAGTCCCAATATTTTCTCGTTAAATAATTTCTCATGAGTCCCAATATTTTCTCGTTTCAAAATTTCTCATGAGTCCCAATATTTTCTCGTTTCAAAATTTCTCATGAGTCCCAATATTTTCTCGTTTCAAAATTTTTCATGAGTCCCATTATTTTCTCGTTTCAAAATTCTTCATACGACGCAATTTATCGCATTTCTCATTTCCTCCCTGCTGCAATCAAGATAAAAAAAAGCGATCGAATAAAATGGATGAGATTGGGTTTGTTTAGTGCTCATTGTCAATATCTTCTCTCCTCGTAAATATGAACGATGTACTTGACTGCGAGTGCGGAATGTGGTGGCAGGTGTAAAAGTAGTGAAATTCGAGTACGGACTGACGTAACGTGCACTTATCCTCTATACGTTTTGTCGAAGTGAAAAAACAAGAGAAAAGGGTTTCTTCCCGGGATGCATTTTCACTCGGTTCTCTCATTTTCCTCTTGAGCTTCGAATTTTCCGCAAGCAATTGCCTCGGAGTACACCGCGCCTGGAAAACACTCTTTTTCCTTCTCAGGGAATGGAGATCGAGTAGGAGAGTGCCATCAACCGTTGGAACCCCCTAATATTGTATTTCACATTCCCACCTACTTTCTTTTCTTCTTTTCTATGAACATGTGGCTGTTCGCCGATTCTTTTCTCGTTTCCCGATAACATCGTGAAATCCATGCAGCCTGAGAAGAATCCGACATGGAATACCGAATCGTTTCACGAGTCAATACCGTTTTGGGCTAACAAGCATTTTCCTATTCTTGAACGAAAAAATTCTGTAAATATTAAGGACCCGGATTGATCAATCACAATGATCATAATTAGAGGTTATTGTTTTATGTTCAAGGTTCAGTATTAATTCCAATTAATTATTTATTTTTGTTAATTTATTGTTCTTTACTGATATATCAATTGTAATCGAATAATCAAACAATTAATCAATATAGTCAATCACACAAAAACTTGAAATAAATATATGCGATAATTTTTTTTTGTTCCCCTGATTTAATAATAATAATAATAATAATAATAATAATAATAAACTTTTAGCAATTAACAAATTAATCAATCCGTAAAATTAATTAAAAAAAACATACACATGCATAAAATAAATTCATGGTACACTTATTTGTGGTTAAATTGCTTTATACATTGGATTCATTACATTTCAAGCGATTAAACGTAATTATATATATATATATATATTATTTTGTGTTCTTATCAGTTATCTATTTCCGATAAATGCAGTTTCATCGATAAACGAATAATGAATGAATCAAGCGATAAAATCATTTTAAAAAAATTAAAAAGAAAAAAAACGTCAAATAAATTCATGCACCAATTCTTTTGTAAAATTCAGCTTTTTTTTTTGAGCTTTTATCCGGACCAGTTGAAATTCGTGGATCGTTGGGTTTCAGTAAAAGCTTTCGAGCTTTATCCTGATCACGATTCTGTCTCGTTTCTTTTAACGTGTGACAATGCGCACGGCTCTTTTCCCTCGATCGACTGGTCAATATCACGTATTCAATTTCGTATCTCGCGTGGGCGTTTCCTGTTTGCGCTCCAAATACCGATTTAATTCCGCATCCTGTTTGTCCCGACGCTCGACATTTTCGCGCATATGTGTCGAAACGTTCACGTCTAAATCGACGTCCCGATTGTCCACCTGCGTTTATTTCCGAACCTCGTCCCTTTTTTTTTTACAAAAATTCACGTTTTTCAAATACCGTTCCATTCCCCTCCCCTCACGGACGTTTTCTCGTGCCCTTTACCTTCGCAGTTACCGATGCATTCCGATCAACGAAAAAACAAAATCCAAATCCCATCAAGCACATGGAATTTCCGCTTTGGAATTTCCGAGGAATTTCGGCTCACTGGTATTTTCAAAAAAAATAAATCCACCTCACCGTAACCGGAAACTTCGAGGATTTTCATCACAGATTTTTGTTCGAAAGGGCCTGGAGTGGGGGTAAAAATTTCATCGCAGGGAAAGGGAAGGGTTGAGGGGTTAAATGATTGTTTAAACAATGAGAGCTCTTTGAGGGCGACGTTTTAATTCGAAAAGAAACGTCAACATTTCCTTTTCCACGACTAAAATTTTTTTGTTATTTTTTGTTACATGTTTTTTAATTCGTTATTAATGGATTTAAATAAATATTTGTTGTTGTTTTTTTTGCATATATTTATCAATTTTTTCATTAATTAATTGAAATGCTTTTTTTTTCGATATAAAACTTTCTCAAGCTTCAAGCTCGCTGTTTACGTGATTTACGAAATTTTAATAAAGTTTTCGGTCATACGAAACTTTAACTATAATTAATTTGAACGTTTTTATTTTTTATACTATTTAGGTGGAACTTTGTTGAAATAATAATAATTTCGTTGTTAATCGCCAATTTTTTTTTTTTTTTGGTAAAACATGTATACTCGAAAAGAATTTCATTAAATAATTGAGTTAATCGCGTAATAAAAAGAATGATTATTCTTTTCGAAAAAATAAATATTTGAAAGTTCTCCATTTTCTCTAGCCTTTCGTTTTCGCTTGCATGCTCGTTTCTGCAATTTTTTCACTTCCGTAAAGAAATTTGATAACATTGTAAAATCCACGGAAGCTGTTTAGAAAAAAGATATGATAACATTATTATAAAAAATAAAATATTAAAAATCGTTGTTAAATAAAAATAAAAAAAACGTTCCTGAAAAAGAAACAAAAAATGTCAAAAAAATTTTTTTGTATAAAAACATCAGAAAAAACATTATTTTTAAAATAATGGAACGTTCTCGTGCAAAAAAAAATAAGATAACTTTGTTATAAACAAACACAAAAAAAGTTTCAATAAAAAATACAAAAAAAAATACAAAATGCTGTTAAAGAATTTTTTTTTATGCTGAACCATCAGATTCGTCATTTTTTTTTGCAACGCAACGAAACTCTGATCGACCTGACAATAAAAGTGATAACGAGTTTAAAAAATACTGAGCGTGCGGATACGCGTGCCTGCCTTAATTGCATGCAATTAAAACGTTAATTGCAGCAACGAAGACTCGACATCAATTTATAACCAACATTGTTGATTATTGTACCAAGGGCGAAATAAATAATGCACTCACACGCGACTTCCACTGTAGCCGGACGTCCTCGTATTTCGCCGGAACCCGACCACGCCACGCACTCGCAATTGAATCTCTTTTTTCCAAAATATTCCTCGACCTGGTTTCTCGTTACGTTCAACTCAACGTCGATAATACGAGTGCCCGTTCTCGGGTCTACGAAGTCCTGATGGTAACCCTCGTTTCGCACCCCGTTGCAACGGAAATAAACCTAAGATAAACAAACAATAAACAACAACAATAATCCAATAATAATAAATATATAACATCAAGATAAGGGAAAGTCAATTAAAAAATCCTATTATAACAAATAAAATTGAGATTTATTATTATGATTATTATTCGAATATTTTGTTTCGAATTTCCTTTTAATTAAATGTTTTTAAATTTTAAAGGAAATTAATAAAATTTACTTAAAAATTTAAAAATAAAATCAAAATAAAAAATTATTTAAAAGAAGAGTTAAAAGAAAAAATATTAATTATAATAAAATTATCATTATTATTAATATTGCTATTTATTAAAATTATATTAACTGAAAATATTATGTAATGAAGATTGTGGATCATCAAGGATTAGGCCAAGTTCCAAGCAAATAGACCAATGTCACCGAATTTTTTTTCAATTATTATTAAAAGGTAATATTTTTAAATCTTAATTGATTATTGTATGGGCTATCTGGAAGGTTGAACATGTATGACGTGATCTAAGCTGGCAAATCCACGACTCCACCATTTTGGATTAAGTTATTGACTGACGTTTAGCAATAATTGAATAATTTTTAACAATTTATTATGTTAACAGTTAGATAATAAGGAAGAAATTATTAATATTGATCATTAAGTAATTAAAAATATAATTATGTTAACAAATTAATAAGTTAAAAATATGTACTGTATTAATCATTGAATAATTCTTTAAAATTTATTTCGGAAAATACGGGATACTCTAATGGGTATTCGATAATGGATAGACACCATAAATGGATCCGTGATGCGTGTACCTGAAGAGCGTGGGCAGCTCGACAGTGAAGGGTTGCAGGACGGCCCTTGACGACGAACGAGTCAACCGGCTCGGCAAGAAACATCGGCAACGAACCACCGGAAATAAGATCGACGTCAGTTGTTATAGTGGCACTCCCGTAGTCCTCGTAGTCGTATTCCCCATGATAATTCGAATCCTCGTCCTCTTCGGCCTCGTCCTCCTCCCCCTCCTCCTCTGCATCTTCCTCTTCCCTCGAATCGGACACTTTGAATGATACCGCGAAATTCGTAGGGTTAAATTGTTTTTTTTTCATCGTTCAATACTTTCGATCATTTTCAAGGTCATCCAAAGTCATTTCCAAGGATTTCTCGGTCGTTCAGAATATCTTTTAGAATTGAAAGTCACTAGAATGACCTTGAATAATTATGGGCCTCTTCATTGCCCAGTTTTTTTTTCTAACATAAAATTAGCGCGTCTTACTTTTGAAGCTTTTCGAAATTTGTAGTAAACCGAGAAGCAGTAGAGCGCAGATTTTCAGCCTCATATTCGGATCGCATAATTTTGTTTTTTGTCTCTTTTTTTTTTAAATTCGATTTTCACTGAATTTACGCGATTTCACATGACGATTCTCTTCGGGATCGCGATCTCCATCGGTGGGTGAATCTCGCGATAATCAGCTGGCGTATTTATCGACATTCTCGTAAATACATCACTCACCGCACTTACTTTCACGATCGCGCACTCGACGTGCAAATTAAAAGAAAAAAAAAACGTATTTTTAAACACGTTTCACCCGATAACCCAAACAAACCCAAACGAAAACCCGCGGTCACAAATCATTATCGTTGCAATTCTCAACAGCCCTGAACCTGATCCGAAAAATTTTGTTTTCAAATAAATGTTCTCGCGTTCGGAATTTTGAAAAACTTTCAGTTCGTTTTTCACTATCTCGAGTTTACAATCGCGAAAAATAGTATCTCTTACGGCTACATTTTCTCGAGTTCAAAATTAACAAGAATACTAATTTTTTTTTCGAATAAATTTTCTTTTCGACCATATATTTTCGAGTTCGAAAATCTGAAAAATCTGAATTTCCTTCTGGAATAAATATTCTCACGAAAATAAATACCCTGAGGAAAATAAATTCCCAAGCAAAAAAAATTATATCGCATTCAAATAAATCTTCCTTCCTACCGAATTTCAAAAAATTCAAAATGTTCCCAAAAACGCTAAATCGCAAATAAAAACCGTTCGCCAATGTTCAATATTGTTCGATATCTCCTCCTCCAAATAGAAATATAAAAGAAAACATCCAAACAGCGCCAAAAAATTATTTAACAAATTTTAATTTTGTCAAATGTAAGAAAAAATTCAAAAAACGTGCATCCCTTTTTCGGAGAACTGCGAGATCGTAGGTTTGAATTGATAAATGAAGGGTTGTGCGGAGTGTCGATCCGGGAGATGCTCGCGGCTCGGCACGCGGTGGACGACTGAACTTGGCGGCGTGCGCGCACTTCCCTTTATATATATATATACATATACAAACATTCATATATGTATATATACATATATATATATATATACACGTAAATATATTTCCATGTAGACATACAGATATACACATGTGCGTATCTCGGTTAGTCGTTTGGATATAGTCAGCCGGTTCTTCATCCCTTTGGAACTACCCCCGAGTTGCCTCCAGTCCCATTCCCCACCCCCTATGGCGATGACAGTAGTTGCGCCACCCTCCGTTCTCGATGGTGTTCGCGTCTACGTACATAGGAGGCCGACGAAAAGCTGCATTCGAATAAGACGCTGGGTTGCCCCCCCGAGCTTTTGTAAGTGTGCAGGGGTGGAATTAAGAGTGGGGGTGGTTCTAGTCTTACGTGGGAAGAAAGGGGATGTAGAGTCAATGGGAGACTGCGCACTTGGACTTTTCTTCTGTCTAGGGTCGCCCGCTCTCTCCATCCAAAAGATGTGTGTGCAAGGGTTGATTCTGAAGGTGGAGGGGGCCAAATAGGGGCGGGGGTTGAATACGTATGTGTATGCAAAACCGGAAGAACGAGGTAAGAAATTACATTCCACAAGGACCATTTCTTTCTTCCCAGATTCTCTTGGCTCGCCCCTGTACATTCCAGTATCGATGGGGTTTGGGTTTGTTTGGGTTTGGGTGGGTTCTTCGATCGATCGATCATTCTTATTCGGTGCTCGATTTCCTGTACGAGGGTGGGAATAAAAGAGGAGGAGAGAGGGAAAGTTTCTTGGTAAGGGCAAATTTTATCTTGGGTCGATTTTAACCAAAGCGGTTTTTGAAAAAACGATCGTAATGAAAATATCAGATTTATAGGGATGATAAAATTAATACATGGATTTTGAACTTCGTTGATAACGTAAGAAAAATTAAATGTTCAAAATCGAAATAGAAATGTAAATAAAAAATTGAAAGGGAACCAATGCATACGAAGGACAATTTTTTTTTGATAAAATTTATAAGTTCCTTAATTTGTTATATAATCAATTGAAATTTTGAGGTTATACTTTGCAAGTATACTTTGAGGGAAAAAATAGTTATATTTTTTCCCTCAAAGTATACTCAAAATAGGGGGAAAAAATATAACTATTTGTTCTCCCTATTTTTCGAAGCTCGAGCTTGTCAGAGATTTAAATAAAAAGTCAATTATTGGACTTGGCACGATTTAATTACGAAAGTTTAATTGTACCAATGAATTAGAAACAATAAATGTTTCATGAGATAAATTATCGACAAATTTGGCTGAATTTTCAATGAAACTCTCGAGATAGAACACTTCGTGCAAACGATTTCTGCATTTTTGTCACGACGATGTCAAAAAGTCAAAAAAAGTGACAGCACTCACTTCACTCCACTTCACGAGGAATCCGGCATTTTCTTTTCTTCGGAACCAAAGCGCAATATCCGTTCGAGTCATTATCCCTCTCGACCCTTACTCTTGTATTGTCCCTGTCTAACGTTGGTCTCATCCATGGCCAAATGTATATGAATATATACCGGGTGATTCACAGCCCTTCGGTGCATCCCTTGTTTTTGCGGTTCATCCATTTTTTTTTTTATATAGTACGACCAAAATTGCCCAAGATATACCATGCTGGGTTTGATCCTGATTAATATCGACTTGCAAAGGCAGCTTTCATATTCATTATTTTTTAGCAAGACTGTATAATCTTATTTCATTTATTATTATTATTCACTATTTTGTATTGGTAATAATTTAGAGTTTTCGTTTTTATAAAATATCTATATATAGGAAAAATAACAATAAAATTTATTTTTATAAATAATAAAAAAAACAATCTGTAAAAATATTTATCTGTGTACTTATTCTTGCATGAAAATGCACTATTATTGATTATTTGGTTTTTATTACGAATAAATTATTTACGTGTTGCATAATTTTTGAAATATTTTTATTAACAATTACGAATTACTTTTACAAATAAATAAATTCTTATTATCCACCAATTGTTTAAAATACGTTTAAACGATAGAAAAATCGAACAAAAAACAATTTTTTCGAAGATCACCCTATATATATTCAGATATATCTTTAGAAGGGCAATTCACTATGCAAAAACACTCTTGCTGCGCACTACACTCGTTACCCCTCTCGCTATTAACCAGACACGAGACTGACGCTTTTCGCAATGACGAAGAGCTTTCGCCTATTATTCGAAGGACTACGGTAAGAGAGTTCGTTCGTTCACCCTGACCCTCCCGTATTTTGTTTTCGGGAGTTCGGTTAGACAAGCGACGCTTCATCGAGATGCACCCGTTTCCTCTATTTATTCAAAGTTCAAAGCTCGGTGCCCCGGGTAGTAAAAAGTGCACGTGAAAAAAGTGCATTTTCAAGAGGGAGGTAAAATCCGAGAAGTCCGAAGGAAGAGGACAAAAATTTAAACAAACGTACTTACTATTAATCATTAACTCATAGATTTTTAAAAATATTCTCGCGTAAAATTACATTTATATTTTCTTGATTATTTAAAAAATTGTTTTGCATTATTTTCCAAATAATTTTTTATTATTTTTCAAAATTATTATTACGCAATGTACATTTGGCCGAAAAAAAATCTAATCTCAAATTAATCAAGCTAAAATCCAAAAAAATGTCCAGGTGAGAAAATAAACAAATTTTTAATTTTTTTTTTTTGAAATTCTAATCTCGGTCATGAATATCGAAGTAGAGAAAACGAAGCCCGGAAAATGCGAGTTGTAAGACGAGTTTCGTGAAGGGATTGTTGTTGCTTCCACGCACGAGAGGGTGGTTTTTTTACACCCTCTTACGAACAGGATCGTTGGCAGATTATGTAACGCCCCTGGACTCCCATGATATTCCTCCATCCACACGTGTATCCCAGACTCCCTCCCTGCCAGGATAACACCGAAACCGTTTTTTGTTTCTTTGCGTTTTTTTTCTTTTTTTTCAAGAATGGTGTACTGTTGCAAGAGGGGACGAGGCCCTTGCGTGAGGGAAGAACTCCCGATTGGTTTTCACTCGTACTCTGTCCCCCTGGGAATGCACATAATTTCGATCTGTCAAAACAACCCTCAACTGCCATGTGTTTTCAATTTTTTAACAGTTTATTTCAATTCCCTGTGGTAAATTTTTATTTAAGTGTAATCGTTTGTATTGGAAAATTAAATTAGTAACGTGATATTCTTGAATCTGATTCTCGAGCCTCGCACGATTTGCTGTTAAGTCTGGAGCATTCGATTTATTATTTTTTATTTATTTTGTATTGTTTTTTTTTTCAGTATATTCAATTTTTGTTATTTTAGTAAAATAAAATGATAAAGCATTAATAATGAATAATAATAATCAAATAATCAAGCAAACGAATCAACTACATTAAATTAATGCCATAAATACATTTTTCAAAAATATCTTCTATCGTAATCGACATTTATGGAATAACCTGAATTAGACGAAATTTAAAAACAAATTGAGGAATATTACCGTAATTAATGCCATAAATAATTTTAAAAAATATCAGTTGGGTAGTACCAAAAAAAAAAAATGAATTGACAAAATAATTTGGGCAGATTAAAAAAGTTCTTTTTTCAATTTTGAGATTTTCAAAATTGCACGCAGTTTAAGGAACAATTTTCTGATAATTCGTACAATTAAATTATGGTGAAATTAATGCAACAAATAATACGAAGAAAAAAATCAATCGAGCTACTCCATAAAAAATTAATTAACAAATTAATTTTGCTTTATTAAAAACCTTTTTTAAGTTTTGAGATTATCCAAAGCGCTCGTAATTCTAGGAGAAATTTTGTGGTAATACGTCCACGAAGAGGAAATAATTTAATTCGCAAATCACTCGAGTTTAATTGCCATTGAACAATTCCGTTTACCTGTTTACGATTCGTGGGATGATGATAATAACGCTGCGAGAATCGTTCGTCGTTGTCGACCCAATATCCACCAGGACTCTCGTGAATTTGCTCTCCTCTTCTAGAAACGTTTAATCCGTATAATCGAGCGCTTCGGGCTCGTGAATATCATCGAACGTCAGTCAATCCACCCGAAAGCCTACGAGTGAACGCAAATCAGCCAAAAGTAGTGACGCATCCGTGAACGAGGTACCCTGGATTTCAAACGTCATGAAATTACAGGGAGCTATGCCTGATCGCGTTTCGGAATGTTGTGACGACCAATGATCATCGCTGGATATTTCGATTAGCCGGAGCAAACAGATCGCGGTTTTCTCAGTTGAATTGACAATCGACGATTCAATGCGTCGACTTCCGCTCTCGTTCAATAATTATTTCGAACAGCAGTTGATTTTTAATAAAATCATTTATTTTTCAATCACGATTTTATTATTTATTATAAAATTCAGTAAAGAAAAAAAAGCCTAAACAAAAATAGAAAATGAAAAAAAATTCAAGGAGATCGAAACATTTTCTCGAATTAAACAAAACCGGAAGTAAAAAGAAATTAACTTGGGAATATTATCAATTCTTTCGGTATCTATTATTTGCGATATTTATTATTACCGATTTTTATCAATTATTCTATTTTTATCGAATATATAATAATTTCAATATTTATCAATTTTGGTATTAATTAATATGTTTCGATTTTATAAACTCGTAAATACTACATATTTCATTTCGACTAATGACTTTATTCGTATTATCCAATAAACCCTTTTACACCCTCCTGATAAATATTGCACTAACTCCGTAATTTTTTATTAATCCCAAAATCAATATTTGTTACGCACATTTTTGACAGAACCTCCTACAAAAAAATGCAAAAGAATAACAGGTGATTTAAAAAAAAGAAAAATATATATATATATAAAAATATATTCCAAAAGAAGGAATTGATGAAAAGTGACTGCAACGCGTGAACCTATCAATAACAATAAGTACGGCCCCTCAGCCGTACAGTAACACGAGAATTTCAACGTGCTATTTTCACGGACGTTTTTCATTTTCGCAATTCTTTCACGGGTGGAAAGCTACCGAAAATGGAGTCCCCCGTTGATCCGACAAACACGCCGTCCGGAGGGATGAGGGGTCGCCTCTTCGTCGCCCCGAATCACGGCTATAGCTTTCAGCTTAATCAGTCAGCGTCGCTGGAACGAAAAAAACAAAAAGAACACCCCCGCGAAACGCCGGAGAAGCGGGTTCTAAAAAAAAAGGGAGAGTACGGAGACGAAGAGGAGACAAGCAAGAAACGAGAAGAGAGAACGAATAAAAGCGAGTGTTCGCGAGCAATATTCGTTCCGCGATGGGACTCTTGCTCGAGATCTCTTGACACGTAATTCCGTTATATCGAGGGGTTAGAGGGGAGGGGGAGATGTGACAAAAGCACACGTCTGTTTTCTGGCCGTTTTCCACTTTTCTCTCGCGTATACCATCATCATCCTTTGTCCAACAATTCTCGACGGTCCGGTGCTTGACGCAAAACTTATTGTACATTTACACAATTTTCCACTCCTCTTTTTTCTTCTCTCTTTTTCTCTGTCTCTGAACGCGTTTTTGGTCGAGTCAGAGCGTGTTGGGTTGGAGGGAAATGGATGAGTTCCTGTTCTAACAATTATTGTATTTTTATTTTTATTATATTCGCTTGTTTATTATTTATTATTAGTTTTATTACTTTATTATTATATTCATTGTTATATTTGTTATTAATTTGTATAATTACTTTATCTCGTAAGGATTTATTGTTACTCTTTTATTTCGGTTCTGTCTTATTTAATTTCTTTTTTGCGGTACTTCTTATGTTTTTATAGTTGTATTATTGTGTTTTTGTGAATTTTCTCATTTGCCCGAATAGTTTACTAGGGCATAATAATCTATCATCGTCATCTCTGTCTCTCTCCCTCACACTCTTCCAATCCCCCTGCTCGTTATTTATTTTCCTCGCCACTCATGTCCTTAAGTTTATTAAATTCATTCTAGACGTTCGTCATTTTCGTCCTCAATGTTTTTTGTTTGTTTTTCAATCAGTTGGTCATTTTGGCTCATCCATAATGTAATGTGAATGACTCGTTCATTGTTTTTCTTATGTAATTTATACGCTTTTTTCCCGACGGTGGTCTGGAACGTAATCAACGTTACTGATTAAATTGGCGATGTCTCCTTTACGGCTCATTATTTTCTAAGATCTCTCCTTTTCTTTCTCTAAATCGGAGTGTGAATGTAAAATTTTAATCTCATAATCGAATATAATATTTTATATTAAAAAATGGGACTTTGAATCTAATATGTTTTTATAGAATTCAAATTTGATATCTGAACCTAAAATCTACAATCTACAGTTTTAATCTTAAATCTAAATTAAAAATCTACATCTAAAATCTAAATATAAAAGTTAAATAAATATTCTGAACGAATCTAAACGAAATCTTTAGTCGAAATCGACAATCTAAATCGATAACAATTTAAATCTTAAGTGTAAATATAAAATTACCTCTAAATATCTCTGGATCTCTCGATCTTTCTGCCTCATTCTTTTTTGAGAAATTCAACAATTATTACTATACCTGACTATTCTCGAACCGAGTTAATGTCAATTAAGACAATTTTCTTTTTACTTTTCATTTTCCTTTTCAATTATTTTTTCAAAAACTCTTCGAGCTGCTCTATTGTGGGTAAAAAATGTACGTCGAACTACCGGAAGTTGATAGCAGGCTGGTACTCGATATCTGTCTATAGATCGGTAAAAAAGATGGACGATCGTGATTACCCCCCCCCCCCCTTTCTATACGCTGGGCCGGTCTCTTCATGGGCCACGATGAGGTTACCATCACGGGTCGTGTACAAATACGGGATGTGACGTGGTCGGTTGAATAATTCTGCAAAACGTGGCGCGTTCCTACGGCCACCTATCCCCTCCCCCCGCCTCGACGGCCTCTTCAGAATCGTTCGAACTATTATAGTCATAAAAGCTCCAGCATAAATATATACACATTGTTGATGTACGTAACGGGTGTCTCAACAGAATTTGGATTCTATGAACCCACTAATGACATTTAGAGGAAACTCGTATTTTATATTTCGAATCGAAGAATTTGGATTTTTTTACAGATTTATTGAAAACCCATTTTGTTCGTTTTTTTTTTTACATCGATCTCCCATTTTTTGACATTTTTCGTTTCATGAATAGAACAAGAATAATTTATCAAGATTTTAGTATAATTTCTGAAAAAAACTGAGGTGAAAAGCGCCAGGTAGTAAATTGCAAAAGAAATAATTGTGAAAGCGGATGTAACTATTTTATTAATAGATTTTTCATGGGCTTGAATATTGGAAAATATAATTTTTGAATGTGAAATGCGAGTTTGTTTTTCTAAATAGTATAAAATTCGATCACGAAATCGATTTTTCCCATTAATGACAAATTAGAAGAGCATAGATGGTTTGTTGTAGGACCAGACGAGTAATCTATATGTTTATCCATCTGTTTGATAATCAATTACTGAAATTATTTATTTCGCTGATTGTTTATAAAATGTTCTCGTATCAATAATCTCATCGGATAATACTATTTCAAATTAATTCAATTGAATTCATGTAATTTCAATAATCATTGAATTTATCAAATAGTTATATATACTATATGAGATAATAATGTTATTTAATTTATTACGAATAATCATTCAATCGGTCAATAATAAAAAATGTATACATATAAAAAAACCAATAAAAATAAAAATAACGTTAGTAACGATCAATGTACTTAATTAATAATAAAATAATTAATGCCCATTTGTACTGTTTTCAAAAGTCGTTACTGACGCAAGCTCTCGTTAAATTTCCGGTTTACAAATTCTCACCCTGTATACCTCGTACGTACGTATGCACTTGCTCATACCTGTCGAAGTATCGCGATGTTGCCGTTATAGGTGCATTGTTGATAGCCGCGAGTTCCCCAGCATCGATTACATATACACGCCCATTTTGTAAGTTAGCGAAAGGGTTGATTTTCCACGTAGGTACGTATCGACGTTCGTGGACGAGAGACCACCAACCGGCTGGGGTATTGCACCCCTCTGTATACGCCTTGGTTATTCGGTTCGAGCCCTTTTGCCGGTTGGAAAACGTAGTTCGCAAAACCTATCTATAGACGTTGGATACGTGGTTTATGTTCGATTACAGCGTCGCTTATCTTCCAGTTCTTCCTCGATCGCGCCGATTCTCTCGAGCTCCGCGTGCAAGCCACTTATCCTCTTCAATATTTTAGCGAAACGCTAACCCCCCCCCCGTCTCTGAGCTACCCGTTATTTTCCCCTTCTCGTATTCGCACAGCTGTTGTCTTCGTAAACTCGCGAAACACACGCCATAAACGCAAATCGAAGATGCCCGACGATACCTGATACAACCCCGTATCCTCCGAATGGCACAAGCTGCAGGATCACCGCCAGAAGGACTACTCAGCAATTTCGTCACGTTGGCCGATGCCGAGTCTAGCGCAAGTGACCATTTTCTTTTTTCTCATGCTAGCGTTCTTGGGGTATTGAAAGAATCGGTCTTTCAATGGGAAATTCTTATTGCCTGGGATCTTAACTTCAATCGGGTGAAAAGTTTTTTCGACAGTTCCAAAATTGAGGGAGTTATGACGATTTTTGTAAAACCGTCGAGGTACTAGATACGGCCTGCGCTGCTGCACTTGGATATGTTTTTTCTTTTCTTTTCTTTTAAAGTATATTTGGCTACGTGACATTTTTTTGTTACTATGCACAAAGTTTTTGTATTTGTTCGTTTGCCGATACCAAATTATCCTCATTTTTATTGTTTTGAAAGTCGTTCGTTTTTGTTTGAAGCTTAAAGGCTAAAGGAATTTTGAATTAAGAATAGATGCACGGCTTATGCCATTTACAAGTTAGTAAAACGTTGGCATTGATTGTTAATGAATTTTCGTAAGGTAATATCAACTCGCAAATATTTAAATAATGAATTTATGCTAAAAGAATAACAATTTTACGAATAATAATAATCAATTTATTATCCAGCTATTCCCACCTCAGAATTGTTGGATAATTATTATTACTTCATTATTGTTATCGTACCGTTATTCTCTTATTATTGTTATTATTATTTCATTATTATCAGTTTATCCTCTTATTAGCTCATTATCATCAGCTTTATCAATAAATATTGCGAAATAAATTATTTACATCATCGTTTCGAGCTTGAAATTGCCCGAAATCGCACAAACCGAATTTGACGGGAAATCCCATCGTGGACCGAAGGGAAAAAGGTCGAACGTTGAGGAGAGCGCCGATTTCAGAGTCCTCTTTCTTCTCTCCTTTCCTTCGTCCCTTACAATGAGAGAACCTTTCCCGCCGTGTCATCGACCATTCCTCTTTTTTCGTTTCTCCATCACCTCTACGGTGCGCAATTTTCCCGTCGCTTTTCGGATACCCGACGCGTCCCGATTATTTATTCACAAAACACTAAGAGGTTCCACGCGACATCGTATACTACTCAGTTAACGTATATATATATAAAACGGGTGTATGGGCCGCTTCGTACAAAATCCGACGATTTTTCATTCCGCAAGCTCTTCGAGCACCGAGGATGATAAAAAATAAGTAAATTTCGTGAAAAGTAATCCCTTAAGGGATTATTGAAAACAAACTTTTGACAAATATAAATCCGAATTGTTAATACATTTATTACGCCCTATAGATGAGCCATGTTGGGTTTGTCCGATCTGTACTGGATTCTTCCCTTTCAGGACCGTATTTCATTCCAAGGGGTCACCCATAATAAAAAAAATGTTAATTAATTATAAATAATAATAATAAATTAGTTTCATGATTATATATAAATATAGGCCCAAAATCTTCCTCATTATTATGTTTATTATACCTTTCTGATTATTATGATTTTTTTATAACAATGATATACCTACAATCCAACCTTCTAGTACGTCGTGCAATTGAGTCAGTTGTTAAAAACGTTTCGATCTGATAATACCTTTTTATTCAAATTGTATTTCCTTAAGTTCATCCAAAAACGATTTTCAGATGAGGAATACTTGCCTTGACGTGAAATAACCCATGTACTTGTAGTTGGTAATGTATACTGTTTTTCAACGTATATATGGAGTAGGTCCATCACAAGGTTGGAGAATCCTTGCACCACGAAGTAGGTATAATGCGCATTAGCCATTAGTTATTGAGAGAGGAAGAGGGAGAGAGGGAGTGAAGGAGAGGAGAGAAAGAGAGAGGGTATAAGGATGCCGGATGGAGGCGTTTCCCCGACGCTGAAATCGTTGAGTAAAGGAGAAGAAGAAACCCTTCGGAGCGTGGGAGTCTCGTATTTTGGCATCGCGTGCCCCGGGACCTTTCACCCTCGCGCCGTTTCCGTAACTCCGATATTCTTTTACATACCCCACAATTCGCGAGAGCTTTGCCGATTATTCATGAACGAGAAAATTTCCCTTGTAAATGCGCGGTGTTTCGATGTATGCGCAAATACATATAAATATATGTGTACGTATATATATATATATATACATATGGCGCCCTCGCGTTGGCCTATAATAGCAGTGGCGGTACGATCGGAGTTACCAAGCATATCATTACCATTTGTCCCAATACGTTTCCGCTGCAATTCAGCATGATCCTTGGTCGGAACAAGTGCGATAAGCAGCACCGTTATTACGACGCATTTCGGATATTTTTTTAATTCGTTTCTAGCAAATGCGAGTAAGAAACGCAGTGGCACACGAACAATCTCTGTAATGATGGCTCAGATATAATCCGGTGCTTCGGTGCCCCCTAAAGCCTCACGGAGAATTCAAGATACGAGTGTCATCCACGCGATCCCCTCGCTGGAGTATGATACCTGATGCGTTTCATTCATCGACAATTGCCGCGTATTGTGTTACTGGTTGAGAGACTCTTAATGGATACGGATATGTATGCACCCGAATGAAGGTGGGCTCGTATATGTCTATTTTCATGCAGAGAAGTTGGAATCTTCCGGCGATCGGTCGCCGAGACGATAGATCGCGAAATTCTGAAGTATAATGTCCTTAATCATTTTTTTCTCCGATGCACAGTTTCGAATATATTCCCTCGTTTGCGCTAACCAATCGGCCCGCGTGAAACGAGCAAAGAGGCGGGGCCTAGCCCCACCGTGCGCTCTACTATATCTCCCACCACCGGCGTATCTCGCCGCGTACGGTTGAGATTGGCTGTTCCTTATTGATTGATATCTCGGCAACGGTGCGTCGTAGAGCAAAATCGATAAGGACTTTTTCCTTCGAAATTTCACTATCTATCTTCTCCCAAAGGTTTAAAGTCTTGACCTTCATATTTAGGTACATTCGTGCAGTTTGAATGTCACACTTGATTTTTTTTAGTGAGGAGGGTATCGTTTCGACAAGGATTTCGTTTCTGTTCGTTTCTCCCATCGCAAGAATGCAAAATCATCGGTGATCCTCAGCGAATACGTGAGTGTTTAGCGAGAACCGAAAACCCGAACAACGGGGATCCTCTGGATAGGATAATCCGTCGTTGCTCGTCTCAGAGCGTTCGTCTCAAGGGGTGGTAAGGCGAGCTTGAGAGCTACCCAGGTGGAGGAGATACGGAGCACCTTCTGACGCGTTTTCACCGTGGCAATCCTCAAGCCAATAAGAAAACCGCGCTCGAGACAGCGATGAGAGGCAAGATACAGACAAGGGAAAAAAAACACGAAGACGAAAAAAATCCTTACGAGGAAAGCCCTGTACTTTCGTTACCTCGGGAATTTCGGGCTTTGTCTCGTCTCGGCCGATTCCACAAAGTGCTCCTGACATCCTGTTTCGCTTTTCCCTCATACTCGCAATTTCGTCGGATTTACCCGGCGACTTTGCTCAATTTGAATAAAGGCTCCTGGAACACGACCCTTTAACTCGCCTGAAAATCGAGACCGTACTCCCAACTGCTTGAAACAATATGAAATTCTGATCTTTCAAGGCTTCCCTTTTTATTGCTCATCCACACTCGCGCTAATACGACTTATGGAAATTTATCCTCAATCGTCCATTCATCCTCACGCCTATGTGTTAATCTTCATAAATACGGCTCGTGAAAACCCTCAAGAGACCACCAGAGGAAACTTATGATTACGAAGAACGTTGGAATTTCGTCGACGTTTCATAGAAGAAGACTCGAGTACTCGGTGGGTGATCGGGTATCCCAAATCCTTCGTTTGAACTCTCTAAAAAGGATACTCCCTGTATTTTGGGGACACGTTGTATAAACCTCATTCGCAGACTTGGGGATGCTCGTAGAACGCGCTGAAAGCTCGGAAACGAAAACGACGAGGCGAGGGTTGAGCAGCGAGCGAGGAAATGACGTAGGGTGAAACGAAAAGGGACAAAGACACGTATAGGGTGTACCTTTTATCTCCAGCCTTCAAAATATCTGAAGATAACGAGGAAGATCATAGATCGAGAAAGATCATAGAAAGATAATGAGAATTCGAAAATCTTAGTAGAAATTGTTCAGTTTCGTAGGGGTTTACCTTGAGATTACCTCAACAAACTTAACCTACAAATATAATACTTAAATAAATACATTATATTAATCTTTTTTACACCAATATTAATTTTATTTTATATTAATTTTGAGATAAATTGTATGGAGAATTTATCATCTGTAAATGATTAAATTGGATGCATTGTTTTGAGGTAAATTTATTATGTGAGCCATCTTCACATAATATCTATAACGTGTTCGAAATATTGCTCTTTATCATAATCAACTGAATGTTTATTTTAATCATAGCCCAAACAAACCTAAAAAAAGGAATAAATGAAATGGTAAATAAATTTAATAAATGTAAATTAATATAAATCATTTATGGATCATTTATATTAAACATCATTAGATACATATGAGGATTAAGATAGATGAATATATATCAATATATAAAATATTTTTACATGAAAAAATTATATAGTTGGTCTTTAAATACATACGTTAAATAAATAATTTCCAGATTAATAATTTCTATAAATAGTCTTCCGTTCTACAAACTATCTCAAAATAAATAAATTACCTATATTATCTTCAGATGAGCGTGTTACATACATACCGAAAATTATCTAAACGTGAAAACACCTAAAATTTCTTAAAAGATGTTTCCATCCTTAAAATTCGACATGTAAACATTGGGGCTTACGCAATGTCGAGTATCAGGATTATATCCTAAAATCGGTCCTTGAAATCGAACGTCTTCAAAGTCACCATTATCAAGGTTTATATATTCCCAGAGAGGATTCGAGTGAGCGACAGAGCCTCCTCGTTATACCGTGGGGAGCATCTGAAGCGTGTTGAAAATCCTCGCGCGCAGCTCCTCCGCACAATACGTCGTTACGTGCCCGAGACCGCACTCATCCCCTTCTCCAACCCCGTCGATGCAACATTTTCATCCCTCGACCCGCTGCGACGCCAAACTACAAGTCCTCTCGGATCAACAGCATCGGCATGTGTACTTCTATATATTGGCGGTATAGACGGCATTCAATGGCAAGCCGGAACGGGCGGAATGAAAAGAGAGCGGGTGACAGGGGGAGGGGGGATGAGTAGGACACGAGCTTTAGGTCTGCAAGGACCGATTCTGTACCTAACCGCTCTCCAGAGTGGATAATCGTTTAGGGAAAGGGGGCGCTAGCGAGCAACAGTCTGCAATGTATATAACAATATATATATATATAGGGTGACCAAAAATTCGATCTATTCCTTAAAAGTGATAATACATAAAAATTCATCAATTGATACTTTGCAGCTGACGCGTGTTGATATTAGAAAAATAAATGCTTGTCAAGCTAAAATTTCAACAATAAATAGATTGTTTCTGAAACGTGCATACATTTTGTTATTATTATTCATTTTTAGTCACAAGCATAAAAATTAACAAATTAAAAATGATTTATCTATTAATAACTCAGTAGTTACTTAATATTCATCCTCCGTTGATAGGGCTTAATTTATTTCAAATTACCTCGAAAATTAACTCTGCAGGAAGTGCTCGAATTTCCGATCACCCTGCGTAGATATTAATATTCATTTATACGATACACGATATTCACTTAAAAAGAAATCGACGTTTGTTCGGAAATGCCAATCATCGATTTTTCCGCTGATTATTGGCGATTTTTAATATTATCTCCTAACGTCAAAATTAAGCTGACGAAGTTGGGATTTTACCAGCACATCGTACGCATCCTTGCCAATATTACCTTTTTTTTTCGTCAGGAAATATTGATAAACAGTAATTAAAAAAAATAATTATTGAAAAAAAGTTCCAGCTTACACAAACCCCTTAATAATTCGAAGCTGACTTTCCGTTATTCATTTTTCGCGCATTATTCGCTCGGTATTCTAAACTTTCGGGGAGCGGGATTGTGGAATTTTTTTTGAAAATGTGTCCTGACACTCCAACCGTGCCAACGGATTTCCAATAGAATGCCAACAGCGAAGAAAGTTCGGACTTTTCATTTCCGACCTGTCAGAATTTTTGCTGAATTTTTCCACCCTCGGAAATACGGTTTTTACGACCATTCCTGGTCCGGAGAAAAACGCGGAAAGTGATCGCAAACTTTTGGCCCATAGTGTATATATATATACACATATATATATAGATATTAATATATAGGAAGGTATGGATTGTGGAAGCCACGTACATTATCGCCTTTGTGATATAGCTGCGTGTTTGAACGCCGCTGGCACTTTGGCAATCAGCCGCTCGATTCACAATCAGTGCAGTTCCCTATATATATATACTTATGCGTGTGGGTTTGGGCCGACGAGGAATTTCGTCAGTTTCAGTTCTCCAGAATATATATGAACGTCTGGCGAGTCTCCGGCACGAGATTTGATAGCGAAACGGAAGTCGGAACACAGGGGAGCAATTTTAAGACCTACTCCTCGAAAAAGATAATTCTAGAGGTAATACGGGTCAAATCAAGCACCATTAATCAGGGGTAAAAATCCTATAGTTGCTAAAATGGTTTTACAATTTTTCGAAATTTTTCTACGTCAACAAACACAAATAATTGCAAAATTATATACGAATAAAGTTTGTTAATTATTTGCTGATTATCTATATTTGTTAATTCTCTCAATATTCAAATGTTTTGGGTCGAAATAAAAAGTAAAACTAAATATTTCTAAGATTTCTGAATCAACCTGTACACCTGGTTGCAATCGGGCAAGCGTTTTAATTTCGAGCAGTGATTTTAAAAATGTCATTCGAACGCAAATTTCCATGATAAAATTCTCGCGGACCTGTGCCAGTTCAACCCCAATCTCGCGACTTGTTTCTCATTCCAAAACTGTTTTTCATTCCCGTATCTAATTCTGCTGCCGCATAAGTATGTGAGCAAACAAAAAAAAAAACGAAATAAACGATTCACCTCGCATGTTTAATTCATAGGATTTTTTTTTTTCAAACTCGCATTTCGTTCGTTACACTTTTGGAAGTGAAAGAAGAGGAAAAAACGAGGAAAAGCAAGGCAGGAAGAAGAGAGAGAAAAAGGGAAAGTAAATTTAAGGGGTGGGTCACCAAAGTGGTACGAAATTATTTTTCGAATACTTTCGAGACCACGTTATGACTCGTACGTTCCGGATACGCGTGAGTGGAATTTTTTTCCCGTTCACCATTTTCTCGTATATATGTACAAAAAGAGCCCTCCTCGGGGGAGGGGGAGGGGGGGGGGCGAAAAAAGTACGAATTGGGAATGACGTAGGTAATGGTGCATACCATGGTCACCCTTTGCTCCCGAGCCCAAGAATACTGAACGTACACGAGTCTCGTCAACCACCCCCCCCCTTCCCCCGTTCGGCTTGTTTCAGCTGTATTTTTTTTTTTTAATAAAATCGTTTCTGCGGGAGTACACGAAATCTGTCGCGAGCAAACGCGAAGTTCCACGAGAAATTATTAATTCGTGTACAATCGGATTGTTTATAAGAAATATGTAGAGGGTGACTGGTAATTCGAAGTATTTTTGGAGATTTCGAGTAATTTGAGTTAAATTGAGACATTTTGAAAATTAAATTAAGTTACCAGAACGGCTTGTCGCCAAAAACAAATAATTTTAAAAAATCGACATTGAATATTCCATTGATATTCTTGGAAAAGCTGACGAATTAAGGATGATTTATTTAAAAAATGCATGCTCGAAATTCTCATAATGGTAAGTATTTTTTTATTTTACTTTATCATTCAGTTGTCAAATTTCATAAAAGTGTCAATTGAATATTCACAATGAAGTATTTTTTTTTCAATTTTTAAATATTATTTTTTCAAATTTTTATTGTTATTATTATTTTATTTTATTATATATTATCCTATTTATATTGATCGATTATCTATTATCTATATTTTTATTATTATCATTATTCTAATCGTTGTTTGCTTATTTAATAATATATAGAGCTTCATTTTTTACGAAATAAATTTTTACGAGTGTGACTATTACGCAATATTGCGAAGGCGTACCAAATTATGCCCGACAATGTGTGAGCTTGTCGCTAACTGGGGAATCGTCGTTCACGCTTTGAAATCGATCTCGGTATGCTTCAAGTCCAATTACCTCGTATACATCATTTACGTAAAGTTACGTACATGTTAGGATCGCTACCTCGTTACCTCTGCCTGCATAATCCGCCTCCGTTACTTCTCTATATATGTGTATATATATACACGAGTTTATATGCAGGGTGTACCATCGGAACATTCACATCGAAATATCTCGAACAGGAGCACTTTCGGAAAAAAAAAACGTATCGAATAAAAGTTTCATAGTTAAAAAAAAATTAAAGCGACAGCCCTAAATGTATTTCTCTCATGGCTATGCTCAAGGTCATTTCAAGGTCAACTACGATATTAAAAAAGAAAATTAATGCTTTCTATTTTAGGATCACTTTTCCCGTGATACAGTTGATAACTTTTCTCTGAAACAATTGCGTTTACGATATTTCCAAAATTCAACGAAAGTATCGAGACGTATTTATCAAAGACGAATATCTCAGAAAATTGAACAGAAATCGAAAAAAGTTTGAAACAAAAGATATTCATATTATACCGCATATAATGATTCCGAAATGAAAAATATACGTTCTCGTATCATAAACTAGTGTTGACCTTTAAATGACCTTGATAATAGCGACCCAGCGAGGAATGATCTTAGTCATTATTTCTGATCTTTCAAACCATAAAACTTTTGTTTGAAACATTTTTTTGCCCTGTGCTTCATTTTCCAGATACTTCGTGGTGTCTACTTGAATATGACACCCTGTAGATACGTACGTGTTTTGGCCAGAAAGCAGCCGTTCGCTTTTGCCTCTCGAAGCTCCTATGGTACGTATATTATTGGTGTCTCTTCATTCGCCCCTGGGTCCTCTCGTTTCCCTCTCTGCACAGATTTTCCTCTTCCTCTCTCGTTCTCTCCCTCCCTTTCTCTCTCCCCCACGCTCTTGATTCCGAACGTGTGTTTGTAACGCTCTAACCTCCGCGCAGTCACGGCAAAAGCGGAGTAATTACAGACGCGTTTCAGGCAACCACCGACTGAATACGGAAATTATGGAGATATGCTGTAATAATATTCGTCACACGTTTGCACGGGTCAATATTGAACGAACCCCTCATCCTCACCGCACCGACCACCCCTGGACCCCACCTTGAGATCTATAGCCGAGATTCCGCGACCCGATGTCAAAACCTCGAATTTGTTTGATCCAATCGACAGATCGAATTGAATTTTAACATCCCGGGGATCCGTGATTTGACATTGTTAATACTTTTGTCAACGGAGTCGAAAATAACAGTATTTTATTACTTTTAAAATATTATTACCCGGTATACTGAATTATTGTTATCTATTCGACTTTTATAACAATCAACAAACGATTTTATAACGATTTTTTTAACAATCAACAAAAACAATCAACAATATTTTATCACACGCAAAATGAGTATTCGATTGAATATAAAATTAAATATTTATTTAATTATTAACCCAAACAACCGACTTTTCCTCGCGTTTTAAACATTACTACTCGGTACATTGAATTATTGTTACTTATTTGATTTTTAACTCAAACAAGCAACAATATTTTATCGTCTGCAAAATAAATAGTCGATTTAATATCGAAATAAATATTTATTTTATTCTCAACCCAAACGCCATATTAAATATTAATTCATTTTTTTAATGACCTACTTGCAATAAATAATTCGTACTGATAAAAAAAGCAATGATTTGTCATTTTAGTTTATGCACTAAAGTAACGATCCTACATTATCGATTACAAAAATTCTCAAATTCTGAACATTTTTGCACCACTTCCCCCTCTTCGTATGATTGCACAAACCCAAACAAAAATTATTGACCTACCCAAAACGCGGACAGAATTTCCGACCACGTCGATGGGATAATCGGCGACTGTATAAGCTTGGCAATTAAACTCGCAAGTGCAGCTTGTATCAAGCACCATGATAACGAGAGACGGGAGACTTCTCCAAGTTTGTCTTTCGGATGTAAAGTTTTCAAAGTTGAGACTTGGAGTTTCATGAAAAAACATGTAGCCGCCTGGAGCCCAATTGGAAGTTGGAAACTTCCTGTAGGAGTACCGCCGGATCTCTCTGTCTCCTTCTCTCTCTCTCTCTTTGAACAAGCACGGCAAGACATTGATGGATTTGCAACCTCGGAGGCCATGCCGTCAAATACAGAGAGCCGTTGCCTTCATAAATCAAACGCGTCTATCCATTCGTTCAATTCGGACAATAAAAGTCGCACTTTTCTTAAATCCAATAATTCGAGATGTTCGATTGAATCAAAAGCTGCTTTCATTACAACTCCAATGGAGCAACTTCATTCCAACACCTAACGCGAATAAACTTCAATTTTAGATACTTCCAACCGTATTGATAGAATCCTCAGCATCGATTAATATCTCAGCTACTACTATTCGTCTTATCAATACTTTCCATATTCCCTTCCATTTTCTTTCCTTTTCTTCGTCACTTCAACGAATCGCTGTCAAGTTCTTACGACGTCCCAAATAACGCAATTTTTTGTCAATTCTTCTAATTATTGTGAAACGTTTTTTCCGAAAGTAATTCAATTTTTATGCTGTGAATATTTTGGGTTGAATTTCTAGTTCTAGTTCTAATACTGACGCCTCAAACGAAAATGATATTATTATTATTATTATTATTATTATTATTATTATTATGCCCATTATAATTTTTAATATAACGTTTTTCAAATTCATCATTATTATTATTAATGTATAAAAACATGTGCCTGTGGGAACGAATAGCACATATAAATATCTGCCGTTCCCACAAGACGCCCATGGAGATGGCTTCGGCCATTGCGCATTCATCCATAAATCAGCCGTAACCTGACCAAGTCGATTGAGACGTCTGAAGCATACTTTTCGTTCTCCCTTAATCGGCAACTGCTACAAACACATGCGAAAAACATACTCAAACACACACGCACATAGGTATCGATAAGTGAATAAGACATTGCGATTTCTTTTGTTCGCTTCACTCGAAGAAAAGACGAGGCGTGGGCTGGAGAAGCTAGGACACCCATGGGTTTGGAATAGTTCGCTACTGAAGAGAAAATCGATGTGGTCATGGTCTTTTGGTGGTATAGGCTCGGTTGGAAAATCAAGGTTTAGCTCTAGGAGTACTTATGTACAGTGTGCTATACAGCCGACACTCGGAGCCGTGATCGCTGACCACTAAATGTGGATATGGCAACCCACATCCACATAGATTGGAAAATTGGTGCCTAACTCGTATTAATTCAGTTACAAAAAGTGCTTGCTAAGACCGTGTCCGCCGGAACTCAAAAACGGCTTGCGAGAAGTCATTCAAAAAAATGGTACACATACTACATAAGGTAGGATTTCATGCTTTGGAATTAGAAATTGGTTCAGTCGATCCCACTATTAATAATCGCTTGGAATCTCCGAGGTACTTTTTCCGCGGACCAACCCCACATCACGCGCGCCATTATCAGCTGTTCCACACTTCGCTGGACTAGTTTAGAGGTGTAGCCACACCAGGGACGATAGACAGGAAGAAAGTGTCTCAAAAAAGCTTCTTTCGAAAAAAATATAATTATATTAATCGTGGTCCAATTAAAAACAAGCTTTCATCCCAGGAGTACGTTTTTTCGTTATTTTTTCCGGACAACTGATGCTCGCGTGAGACCACGCTCGGACAGTCGATGCTTTATCGTACAATGGATAATGGCGGAGGCCCGCTAACGGCGCTTTATCCTCTAACAGCCCCCTATAAAAAATGTAGCCGTACGGGCTTTTGTCAGACTGCAATCTGTTGATGGCCCTGATTATTCTCGCCGCAAGTGTAGGCTATCATTCAATCGGGAGTCAGACTTATGAACATAGATAGAGAGTATCACGGACCAGAAATGGACCAGCCTGTAAAATGCTACTATATAGTTAGGATTCTCCAAGTATTGCCTTAGGGTTTCCGATTTCAGTGGTTGTCGCGGTCGTTAAACGCAGCCGCACTCGAGTGCCACCAAAGTATCGGTATGCTAAACTGCTCCACTTTGGGGGAGGACTTCCCGCAGAGGATTCGCTTCCACCGATCGTGAATGACGTATATATATATATATATATATGCTTTGATAAACTTCCTACCACGCACAGATCTAGCCATCCCCCTAGTATACTTCCCTCCTTTTTTTACAGCTCTCCTTCTCTTTTCATCTTTCGTACCATAAGTCACATCTCTCGAAACTGCAGTCTTTCACTCGGCTCTTTTGCTTCAGTATCAGAAGCGCCAACGAATCGAGATTCAGCTGCACCCCTATCCTTTCAACCGCCACATGTTGGGCTCTTTTCCGCGTGTAGGTGTGCGGATGGATGTGCAGTGCTGCGCATGGGATAAGTGGGTGGCTGCCTGTGGGGTATCCAACCATTGGGGTGGGACGCAACGGTGAAGTGGCTCTCGTCAGTGAATTACGCGCTGCCTTCCGTTTCAGGAAGTCGTTTTCCATGCACCAACCTCCGTCTCTCCCTTTCCGGGATACTCTCTTTCTTACTCTTTCTCTCTTTGTCTTGCTACCCTTCACCGGTTTAGTCTCCGTTTCGTTGAATGCCTCACTTCCGGTCTCTGTATCTCACTCCCTCGATCTTTCTCTCTCTTTGTACATTTTCATTGTTTCTGTCTCTCCATTTGACTGGATGTCTTCGTGTCTGGAAAATTCTAGCTCTTTCCATCCCTCGCTCTCTCTCTCTCTCTCTTCCCCTTTCCCTCTCTTTCTGTCTCTACACCAGTTTCGTTGATTATTATTGATATTGATTGGCATCAATGTTTATTGAAGGTCAGGACTATATCGAAAATAACTTAAATAGTTTTTCGCTTGAGTTTCATCGCACCAAGGAGCGAGGGAGAGGCAAGTGAATGTCCACATCATTATTAATTGTAATCCTTGAAATTAAAAAAAATCACAAATTGGTCATCGATGTGCACACTGAAGATCACTTCGATGTGGGAGGTTCGATTAGTATAAATAATTTTTTGAGAACTATCGATTGGTAATGAAGAAAGGTAAAATGAAAGTTTTATTTTCATTTTATATTGAATTATTATTAAATTAAATTATTATTATCTGATTTTGAGTTTATCTCGAATTTCTTTTTCGTTTTTTCTTGAATTGTATTGCTTCGAACAATTTTCTATTGCTTCGAATCCTTTTGTTCTTTTCTTTTCGTTAAATTTTTGTTTTCAGTTTGATTAATGACTCATTATTTATTTAAATAACTATGGAATACAGCATTATACCAATTTGTGCCCTTTTTTATATTCATCACTATTTTTTGTTGTAGTTTTCTGTTCATCTGTCATTTTTACTTTTATTCCCCCTCCTCTTTCTTCGCTAATCTTTTCATAATTGCTAAAGTAATTCCTATTAAAATAATTTCGCTGCTATCGAGGAATAAGCAAAGTAAGTAAAAATTAAAAAACGAGTCGCATTACGCGCGAGTTAAAAGAAGAACTTACAGTAAATCCCCATGTCCGTGATACATGAGACTTGCCTATATTCGTAGGCCGCTGATTCGATATTCCGTGCGCGATGTGACGAGAGCAAGAGATCGAGAGTTCTGTCGGGAACGACCCTAAGTTTGTAGACTTACCACATGAGGGCCAAAGTAATATACCTGCCTATAATAGCGAAAGTATCGAACTTCGAGTATCGTGTTCTCCAGTTTCTCACACACGCCCCAGCACACCCTATATATATATTTATAGTTGAATGGCGGTATATATATATATATATATATATATATACACCGAGTATTCATTTATCTCGAGACATCGAAATTACTCAAGAACGGTACATAAAATTGAAAAATTCCCCGTCGCTAGTAGATCGATAAGTGAAGTGAAATATCGAGATAACTTTTTTAAATTCCACAAAGCTTTTCAAGGTGATTTCAAGGAAAACTTTTTTGATCAACCCGATTTACATATTTTTTACTCAAGCTCTTAGCTTCGTAAAGACAACTAGTTATTCTTGTCCAAAAATGTGTCTATTCAGCGACTATTTTTCAACTACTACGAAAGTCATTTTTTTCCCACTAAATGTTTGTTTATTTTAAACGAATTGTTTATAACAATAATAGTCAGATAAAACAAACGTTTGACTTTTGTTTCAAAGCTGTGCAGAGCTGTGAAAACCCTCCGAGCAGCCTAAAGATAAGGGTAAATCCGTAGCACCCCATTGCGGCGCATCCCATAATCGAGGGTGCCAGCAGGAAAATTCACGGGTAGCACGTTTAAGGGTGCACCGAACGAGGAGCTCGACCACGTCCTTTTGCTCGTTATCGATCAACGCGTTCACACGGAGGCCGTACGATATTACGGAGGCTCGGAGGGAAAAGGACTAAGGGTGGGGCTTGAAGGGTTGGAGGGAAAGAAAGGGCGGCTCGGAGTCTGTAAAGTTTTGGCGCTCTCGCGTGGTCGCGGAAGTTGCGACGTATCAGGTAGAATTTAATCATATAAATGGACGCCATCCGAGTGGAGAGTTGCTCGGAAAACGAAAAACTTTTTTTGCCATATATATATTGGAATATGTGTGTGTGTGTGTGTGTGTGTATATATGGAAATCAAAATTTTGACGATTTTTTTCAAATTGAGGGAATTAGGCTGCTCCAAAAATTTCAAAAACAATTGAAACGAACGGAAAGCTTTTTTTTATGGTAAAACGACAAGAAAAATCTTTTTTATGGTAAAACGACAAGTCTCAGTTGACTTTTAGCGTATATTACCGATTTTGGGAAAAAAACATTTTCAAAAATGTTTCCAAAAACGATTCCGAAAAATATTTTTGGACGAATATTTAAGATAGAATATTAGCTCCAAGAGTTTGGGAAGTGAAGGAGTATACAAAATCCAACTAGTCACCCTGTATACTCGTTTTTACACGCAGCCTCGTTCTTCGGTTTACCGAGCTTCAGCGTCGGTGTTAACCAGCAGTTTTTTTTTTCAAAAAATTTATAAAAATACTCAAAGCAACGTAGAACAACTTCCACCAACCAGAATGTCCATTCCATCAACGGATGATCCACAAAAAATTGTCGAATATGACCTTGACTTCGTATGACGAAACCATAAACTTTTTTTTCAAAAATACGTATACCCCACCCCGGAACGTCAAGAATCCTCAAGGGCGATCCTGTACATTCGTGTGTTTGTTTTGACGAGACTTCCCTGAGCGCACAGTTCTATACGGTTGCGCAATGGCGCGCAGGCACATAAAAGAACGTTATTAGAGTTCGTAGCTAGGTAATACCTAGAATTGTCCTGATCGAATTACACATCCCTGGAAAGTTTCTTCTCGCTTCACATTGGGTATCCAACTTTGTCCGATACGAGGTAGCTACGATCTCCAGCTATTAGTTTTGTCGGGGTCTTTTTTTCTTATGGGCCTCGAGACAAAATTGGACAGGCTACCCCAATGGGGGTGTTCGACCTGTGCGCAGTCAATAATTCACGATAATGCGCGAGGCATCGCAAAAGTCCGTACGGTGAAACGGTGAAGAACATAAACGGGATATCGATGGATAATGATCGACCGTTCGATCTTTCATGGTCGTAGTTCCAATGGGCGTAAAGATAAAACGTAGGCAAGTTTGCAGCTCTGACATATGCGAATTATTTATGGACGATACTTCGATGTAGGGAGGGAGGGGGGCATTTTTTTTTCTTTAATTCAAGCCGATAAATCAATTGGTCTTGCTTGTCTTGCCAAGCGTCGATTTGGATAAGATTTTCTTGTTTTCGCTAACGTTTATGCCGAACATTATTATAATATGCGATTCATACAGGGACTCTCGTGCAAATCGCGACACTTTCGCGAAAGTTGGTGATACCGAAATATAGTTCCGAAGAAAAAATTAACCGTTCTGAATTTTTGATTTTTAGTAATAAATAACAGCGATAATAATTATAATGATTACTGTTAATAACAAAAATAACAGCTATTCCAGCAACCGATATAACAACACCAGTAACAATAGTAATAATAATAAGGATGTAACAATAGTAATAATAGTAATAATAATAAGGAATTAACCAATTATAATAATGGCTTATTATTATTATAATTGGTTAATAATGTATTCATTATCAATCAATTATATATTTATTATGTATAAACCGATTATTAATCAATTACAAATTTATTATTTATAAATTCAATTAACTTTGAAATATACTTTTGCGTTAAAAATTAAAAATTAAAAATCGATGGTAATTGGCAATAATTTGAAATGAGATGAAAAATGTTATGGAAAATGAGAAATTTTTAATGATCTAATGTTTAATATTAGATCGAACGGAAGAGGTTAGCTGACCTTCAGTACTTCGGACGTACGTCTCAAAAACGGAAGCTCGAGGCATCCCTGAGCGAATAAAACGTTGAAAGGGTTGAGCCGAGCAAAAGAGCTACATGCTGTTAGACGTGAAAGAGCCGTTCGAGTTATATGGGAGAAATCAATTTTACGGTCGGTCGAGTACCGATACCATTCCAGCCAGTTTCAAGACGATAAAAGGGTCTCCGTCTTTTTTCACGGCAGTCCTCGCGATTGACGTCGGATCGACGTTCAATCGCGACGCTTCGGGGCTTTTCTAAAAAAAAACGAGAAAAACAAAAAAAAACGTCCCTTTTCGGCCAAATGGTTGAGTGCGACCAACCGAAAGCCAGCCGGCCAGCGAATTCGAGACGAGCTAGACTCAAATATTGCCCCGAAATTATCCGATCACGCCGTTACTCGAGTCGAAAAAATGAACGATTGGAAATTCCTTTGAGACGCGATGGATCGACCTTCATCGCGAAATTTCGTCGCTTCCGGAATAATCGATTGGGAATTCCCAAGGGAAAGCTACGAAATACGCTTTAAAAAAATTAAAGACAAGTTTTCATTAATTTTTTTATTTCTAAAATGTTTTGTTTTTTACTTGTGAAATATTTTATTTATAATTTGTGAAATAATGAATTATTATTCGTAATTTTTCACATAAATGTCACGAAAATGTACCACCAGAGATCAAAATCTTATCGACCATCAAGAAAATTCAATTAAACGATTTTCTCTCTGGCTGCAGCAGGGAAAAATGTCAAAAAATATTCTAGAAAAGTTTCTTGCATTTTCCCAGTCTAATTTTGTACTTTCGGCAAAAACTTGGGCATATCCGGAATCAGCAGAAAATTTCCGACCAAATAGACCCTTTTAATACTTAAAAAACGGAAAAAAAATTGTTTCCTCCTGCCAGGTCACTTTTCTGGAATCTAAAAAATCACGATATTTCAAACGGTCGTATGGAAAAATTTGCAAAAATCGATGGTCCAAATTTGAAATTCTACCAGAAATCGAAAAATCATCTAATTTTAATGATTAAAAACGCATTTTGAAGATAAAATCATAACGAAGAGATTGAACACAAAGTGGAGTACCAAACCCCAAAGAAAAAAAAGTTATCCATGATTTAGTGAAAAAACTTATTTCGCCGAAAAATCGAAAAAATTTTTGGATTTTTAATATTTGTTTTTATTGGTCCATTTCGATGTAACTTTGTCCTCTGAACACGGATATGCGATTTATTTTCCCGAAAACCCAAAATTTTCATGAAAAAATTGTAAAAAACTTCTTAAATCACGATTTTTTTGCTGTGTGCAGTGCTTTCGACGAAAGTTCGTTGATATTTGTAATTAGCGGAAAATTTTCGATTAAACAGACCCTTGTAATACTTTCAAAACAGAAAAAAAATGTTCGACTACCCCGGTCACTTTTCGGGAATCTCAAAAATCACGAAATTTCAAAAGGTCATAGGTTGAGCTTCTCATACGCTGTAGAGATTCGATGGGTGTGTTAGCAGAAGGTCTTTGCCTAACTTAAATAATGGCGTTGGATTCATATTGATATCTCGTACAGTTTTAAAAAACACACGCGCCCACGCTCAATGCTCGGTAATTGTCTTGCTACGCTTTTTCGCCCGAAAAGTTGAGACTTCGCGGCCGAATTCGCGTGCGGGGTGCGTTATCCGTCGGTAGTTACAGCGCAAAACTTCAAAATTGTCATTACCGACGTAAAGAGGTGCTGCGTCGAAAGTTTCCAGCGTATTCCTTATTCCCTTAAGATGGACTCAAGGGTTCCTCAAGATTTCCTCACAGTTCCGTTGAGTTCTCTAAAGGTTTCCTCAGAGCTCCTTTAAAGTTCCTTAAACGTTGCCTCAAGGCTCCGTCAAGGTTTCCCTCAAGGACATCAGAGTTCCCTCAAAGCTCTCTGAAGATTTCAACAGCGCTCCCTCAAGGTTTTTTCAAGGTTTCCTCAGGGCTCCCTCACGGTTTTTTCAACGTTTCCTCAAGGCTTTCCCAAAGCTCCTCCAGGATTCCCTCAGGGCTGCCTCAAGGTTCCATTGTCCGCGGAGGTTTATTCCCCCAAGTAGCTCCCCTTTCCAGTAGGCTTCCAAATTTTCGAGAGGACCCTCGTCAAGCCCCGGAAGTCGCTGTAAATAATTCCTCCGTTACAATAAACAACGGTGGATAAAAGTCGCGCCTTAGAAGAGACGGATTCTTCCTCCTCTTCGGCCAAGTTCCTCTCAACGCTAGGGAGAATTTTAATGCCCGTGGAAACTTGTTGAAGGCGCTTATTCTGCTCGCCCCAGCCGCATATAAAACATCCTATTTTTACTTTCCCATTATACTTATGAGCCGTAGAGACGCCGGTTATTACCCGGGATGAATTTAGCACTTGCCAACCTCAATGGCCCTTTCTTTTCGTTTCTCCACTGCGCCACTCTTACCAATTGTCTCGTAACTTTTCCATTGTATCAATTCCCTGCCGAGACAAACTACAGAATTCCCCTCCCCCACTCGCTCCTCCCCGCGAACCTCGATCGTTCGTGACGATGCGACTCTTGTTACGCGGAAATAAAAACGCGACGCCGATGACGTAAATTTGTCCCGGCGTCTTTGCCGACTTCTTCCTGATCGCGGGAGTGATATCCATCTTTGTTTTTTTTTCTATTTTTTGTTGGTATCAACGATGAGGCTGGCGAGATAGGCTCAATTTTATTTTGCAGTGAAAATCATTAATGTCCCCGCTCAGAGAGTGTTCACCAAATAAAATATATCATCTTTGTTGCAATTGCAAAATTTTGGAATTGCAAAAAGACAAAATAATGCATTTTTGCAATTGGAATTGCAATTGAAATATCCCGCAATGATAATAGTAATAATAATAATAATAATAATAATAATAATAATAGTAAATAAAAAATCACTATAAAATAAAAAATAATAATAACATAGAAGATAATATTAAGATAAATTAAAAAATTAAAATAATAATCATTACCGCAATATCGACAACAGCAAAAGAATTATAATCATGATAATGATAAAATGGCGATCTGAGACAGTAAAAAATCAAAAGCTAAGGATCAAAATAATCCTCAGCATGTTCGTCTTCACACGATAAAAACAATAAAAACAAGTTTGTCGTCATACTATACATACTTGGGACGTTCTATACGTGAGACTAATTGCCATTTGATATGATCGTATCCGCCGAGTACAAGACTGACTCTCAAGATCCTCTCTACTTTGTACCTCACCGTTTCCCGTCCGGAGATTAAAGATAATGTACCTTTCATCACCACCTCCCTTTTTTCTGTCCCCTGGCGTATCGGCTTTCGGCATATTATGCACACCCCCCTCCCCCTGCCATTGCTGTACCAGACTCCACGCGAAGTCTTTTCGCCAAGCCTCTTCCTCCGATTTCCTCCTTTGTAAAACGGCACGCGACTTTGAGCAGACATTAATATGGGGCTTGAAGTCTCTCTCTGTCTTTCTCTCTCTCTCCCTCCCCCTCTTTCTCTCTTGCAGTTTTTCTCTCTTTTTCTTTTTTCTCTCTCTCTCTCTCTCTCTCATGTATATAATAGTTTATGTAATCTATTTTCATTTTTAAATATTTATCTTAATATAAATAAATAAACAAAATGTTTTTTTTTAATATATTCAATCATCATTATTTCTCTTTTTCTCTCCATCGCAGTGTCCCTCTTTTTCTATCTCTTTTATTTATTTCTGAAATGCGCCATATTTTCAAAGAAAGTACAACGCGAACACGTATTTCGTCAGTGAGTGGTATTTGTGAAAAAAAGTAAATGTTGGTTTAAAAAAAAATTAAAATTTCATTCCGAGGGGAAAAGAACGTAGATTATTAAAGTGGGAATGCGATACGCTTCTGAAAAAAAAAAATGATCAAAGATGCACTTCAAAGGAGACGAATGGAATTCAATTCCGCCGGAGTAAGTATCTTTTTTTACGATTGTTTCGCATTTCGAAAAACATTAAAAAAACCGTTTTAACGTTATATTTCCTTGAGAAATCTTTTTTTCAAAGATTTTTCACTTATATACTTATTTCTTCAAAATGAAATTTCCGAATTGACCAGCGACGTCACACGAACCCTTGAAACATAATATTTTCGAGGGTTCCCTTTGCAATCTCCGTTTCCCCGTGGACGAGTGTACAAACGGAAAAACTTCGGCTCGTTTTTCCTCGAGCGGAACATCGTTCCTTGGTTGTCTTCTTTGTCGCATGGAGCCGCCGTCATCTCGAGGAAAACTTTCTCATTCGTCAAATTAGAATGCGTCCTTTCGTTTTTTTTCTCCCATCCCATCTTCTTTCATTTTTTTTTTTTTTGCTATGTCTCGGTGCATCCCCTTCGTTGTTGCTCTTCTACGTGGTCTGCGATGTGTTGCAGACACAGCGGTTCTTTTCTCGGTTTGAGGGGCAGGAGGGGGCAGGCTTTGGGTTGGAAAGCAACGCTGTAGCGTTTCTCTTCGTGGAGACTCTCGCACCTTTCTCGTAAATGCGTCTTCCATTCGCCTGGAGACAATAGATCAAAGAAACCAAGTCATTCCATGGATTGTTAAGAACCAGCAGCGCTTTATCGCGGACCCCTGCAACCGGCAAATCTATTTGGAATCCGTTTCTTTCCTCTTTCTCTCTCTTACATCAGCATTTTTTTAATTCTTCGTTTATTTTTATTTTTAAGTTATGAGTAATTCATTTTTTGTCAACTTTTGTGCGAAGACTTAATATGTTTTGAACATTTTTACGTTCTTTTTGTTTATTTTAGGTTATATAGCGTTTTTTTGGTATTTTCGTTATATTAATTATTTTCTTAAACTTTATATCTCTATTTTACTAACATTTTTGTTTTATCATAAATTGCCTGAAAGTTTCGTTTTACCAAGCACAATCAAATCTATCATCATCATAGCCATTATCTCTTGTGGCAATTATTTTCTGGAGTCAACCAATCACAAAATTGTCGGATAAGTTCGTTGAGCACGAGATCTCATCTTTCTAACGTCGTCTAGTGTTCGGACTTCTACAATGCATGATACACAAAACTAAAGCCATCTATTGTACAAAATCATGGATTTATTTTTACTACCTCTAGTATATCGATTCGTACCTCGTTGCAGTTTTCAAATAATATTTTTACAACTTCTTCAAGTTTTGTTTGCAATTTTTTTATATTGAACTTTTTTGGGACAATAATAAATATTATCAATCTTATGACGCATTCTTTGAATCCTTGATTTCTAGGAAATAAAAAACTGTTTTCCTCTCTCTTTTTCCCACTATTACTCCCTTCTATTCTCTCTCTCTCCCTCTCTTTCCTCATCGTTCTATCTCCACCTCCTTTTATCTCCGTCTGTACAAAGTCCCTTGAAATTTCCATCTCGACGTTCGATCAAAGGACCCAACGTCCCGAAGGACACAGGGCGGATGATGCCAGTACGTGCGAAATTAAAGCTCATCGGAGAGATGAGTCCTTGGGATAATGAAATCTTGTGTTTCGTCGATATACCTAACCTTTCATCACAGATTTTTCATTCCCGTAACATCTACAACTGGAAACGTTGGAAACCGTTCTTTGGTCTGTACAACCGTAAAGAATGACTCCAAAGTAATGAAAATAGTACTGAAGTACGAAAATTCAGAATATTTCACTGTCAGATATGTATTTATCATTGCACTTCTATTTATCTACAAATATAAGTATAAATTCTTTCTGAAAGTCCCTAGGAATTTATCAGGACATCACCGAATCGTAAAAAAGTTCCTAGGAACTTGCCATGACATCGTCCAATCGTAAAAAATAGTCGCTAGGAATTCTCCAGACCATCGCCCGATTGTAAAAAAAATTCCAAAAAATGCTCCAGGACATCTCCCAATCGTAAATAAGTCCCTAGCTATTCCCCAGGTAATCGCCCAAGCGTAAAGAAAAACACTCCAATCCAAGTATCAGTTACCATCCTCATAAGGCGGTAATTGGTTTGGCTACGGTTCGACGAAGAACGGAAATGAAAAAAAAAAATATCGGAGTAATTCGATCGTAATTAGATTCTGAATAGACGAATCGCTACGCTTCCCAGTGGAAAATGATCCGCTCGTCGAGGCTGCGGCAAATATTACCCCGTTACCTGCTGAATGAAATTGGATACGGATGGAGTTGGCAAAAGGTGGAAACGAGAGGAAATAGAGAATAGCGAGGAAATCGGGGTGAGAAAAGAGTCGAAGAGAAGGGTGGGAAAATAGAGAATGGTGAAGAATAGTGAGCTCGATGGCGAAGTCATATGAAAAGTCTTATAAGGCGACTCAATTAGGATTAGCTTTTCGCTGCACAACGACTCTCTTCTTCTCTCTCTCTCTCTCTCTCTCTTTCTCTGGAGTCTCTCATGGATATGAACGTTCATCGGCTTAAGGATTTACCTAAGAATCTTATTGGGAATCGAGGGACGTCGGGATCGATAATTCTTCTTCGTTTTCTCCTTTTTGTTCCTTTGCCTCTTATATACACGTATCAATGCACATATATGTACTCCTACTGGTAGAATTGGAAGCTCGTGACCTCCATGCTTTTCTTTCCATCGAAGAATACACCAATATCCAGTAACTCTATAGAAAAACCTTAATTTAAAAGTAGCGGATGATTCACAAGTGAAATCCTCTTTCCTCGGCGGAAAGTGGTTATCATTCCGAAGAAAAGGCTTTTTTTCTTTTTATCGTACGATAAAAATTGCCCGAGATATTCCATGCTGAGCTCGAAGCTGAGCCAGCCACTACAAGGCAGCTTTACGCGAAGAACGTCCAAGCTGAATTTAGCGACTTACACTCCATCTGTGGTCGAGTAAATTTGTTTTTGACACCGTTTTTTATTCGCCAAAAGTAATGTATATACGCGTAGGCAAATGCCAAGCCGTTGCGTACTCAGCACTACGCTCAGCACGGAATATCTCCGGCAATTTTTGTCGTACGACGATGAGAATTGTTCTGCATATATAATTTTGCTGAGAAGTATCAGAAATATTTTTCATTTAATGTTTTTCTAGTGAAAATCTGAAAGAAAAACCTGATATTTGTGGAGACCATTATTTTTCAAATTTTAGCACGAATTTTTACAAAGTGTAAACATCGTTAAAGCCTAATATTTTCATAATTACGTACCGGTCGCAAAAAGAATCGCAAAAATAAAGATAAAAAGCCAAAATGAAGCTGGGTTTGTCCTCTTCAAAATTCAATTTGGGAAATTGGGTTTGAATTTTTTTTCGCCAAGATATTCTTTGTTTTATTCGAATAGAAAACTTGCAGAGTGTCTAATACTTTTGAATAAGACTGTATATATGCATATATATACATACATCGATATTCGATTCTGTTCGATTCTATCGCTCCACCCGAACGCCGTTCAACCAACTTCTTAAACTTCAATTACTTTTCTTACATACCTCCCTCGGATCGCAGTCGAATAGCCAAAAGTCATTCGATTTTCCGATAAGTATATGAAATAATTGCTATACGACCCGGTGCCATTTTTTTTCTCCTCTCACAGTGCACTGAATTCCCGAATGGAACGAGAGTTCTTTTGTTGTCGGCCCTTTAATAAAACGTAAAACGAATTCCGAATCGTGCAAAATAAAAGAAGAAAAATAATGATTTAAGGAATTAAATAATACTTTTCTTGAATAATAGTTGTTATAAAACAATTTCGAAAAAATTATATAGTATGTTTATTAAGTATAAATTGAACGTAAAAAATGATGTTTAGATTTTTGAAAGAGTAATAATTTATTTTTCAGAATAGTAGTGTGCGAGTAGAGCCGTCTGTTAAAATAAATCCATATTTTGTTTTGACACACTTGATATATGTTATTCTTAACATTAAATACCGAATAAGTTTTTGCAGAGTCGACCCAGAAGATTCGTGATTGCGAGGGCACACCGGTTACAGCGACAGCTCGGTCGACAAGTTGAAAGGATTTCTCTCTTTCTCTCTCTCTCTCTCTCTCTCTTTCTCTTTCTTCAAATGTCGACGTTGAAGTTCCTTCTTCCTATGGTTCTCACTAGCACTCTCAACGCCAGTAAATTTCCGTTCAATCCATCTGGCCCATAGCAATTACTAATCATACAGGGTGTACCGTTACGAGCAAAATGCTTTTTTCCAGAACTTCGTGCGACCAGAATTGACGGAGATATCACGTGCTGAGCCTGATGCTGAGTAAGGAACGGCATATAATTTCCACATGTTTAATTTTTTTCTTCTTCCACTATAAAGTAATAAGCAAAAAATGATTGACTCATACTCCATTGCTTTGCGGAGAAAATTTCCGGCCCATTCAGTGTATGAGCAGTTAGGACTTTTTCGTCAGCTCAACTTCAAGCTCATCACGGAATATCTCGGGCAATTTTCAGCGTACGGAAATAAAAAAATGTGCGTTTTGCTCGCAAGGACGTTCTCCATACACTCAGAAGAGGAATTTCGAATCAGTCTACATTTAAGTGTTTCATCGCTCCGTCTGTGACGTTAAACGGTCGCACATCGAACATCGTTATGTACAGCTACAAACGTTTGTTAGCCGGTGCGAATCGGATGTCCCTACGACGTGATTCGCGCGTTTCTGTCACTACGTTAAAGGACTTTGTCAACTAACCGAGCGAAGTTTCCACATCCGTCGTGGTTGACGCCCTCCCTCTCCTCCTCTATATCCTCTCTCTTTCCCTCGCGTCCCGACAAATTCAAAGATCAAAGGTCAGCAAACGAGGAAATGAACGCGTGCCAATCGAGAGAATCGTTCGGCGAGTTGGACGCTTCGGTCGCCACTGACGTCCGACCAAAGCTCGGAACTATGAACCCTAACTACTTCCACGACTCCCGCGGTTGATCAAAGTGATCACGCATCGGGAAATCTCTCGGGCGATCCTGTTCGTTACCCAACACTCAAAATCGTTGCATTCATCGTTGGAAGCGTTCAGTTAACGACGTATTTCACAATTATTATTATTATTTCAGAGGGAATTTCTCACCAGGAAAAGGAAAAGAGCACCCACCTAAGATTTCGAACTCGTTTTACGTGGGAAAACACGTCAATCTGCAAACTTTATGTAGGACTTGCGAAAAAAAGTTTCGCCATAAATTTTGGCAACCTGTGCGCCACTCGGAACTTGTACTCGGCGTGTATGGATGGTCCAAGTTTTACACATCGATCATTCTCCGAGCTACATTTTTTATTCTTCATTTTTACTCTCGTGTATGGCTCCTCGTTCCTCTCGGGAATCTTGGCCGCGTTTTGCAGTTTCGCGATCGTAATTTTCACGAGAATCTCACGTATGCACTTTTCGCTGCTGAATCAGAGATCTGATGCACCGATTGATGCCTCCCTTCATCAATCTTGGAGACACTGTTTTTTTTTTTTATCGTTTTTGGGTCGAGATAAGGTAATTGTATTATTATTATTATTATCATAATTAAGTGCTATTTGAAATGTGACTTGTATTTGGGAAAAATAAAAACACTGGTATTGATTTGAACAATTTTTAAAAATATATCAATATTTGTTGTCGGTGACGATGATAACTTTATAGACCAAAAAAAATCTTTAAATGCCGTGAATTTGGCAATTCGGAATATCTAGTTTGTCCCTAAAATTTTGTGGGAAGAAAGAAAAAGAATACATATATTCGATCCCTTCAATCCCAAAGGGCTTTCAGGGGGAATCCTCGAAAAGGATTTTTACGAGTACAAAGCTCACGTGATTGCGAGTGACCAGCTTCAGAGCTTTCAATGTCGAAACGAATATTTCACTGAAGGATTCACACCCGAGAATAAACGGGTCTAATTCATCGCGTGGTACCCTTAATACCGGAAGTGCGGTGGCGCCTTCCTGTTGATAATCAGAAGCCGTTTGAACGACTGCTCCTTCCCCTTGCGTCGCCATAAACACGCCAATATTTCCCAGCTAGTGTTTCCCTTCGATGCCTATCGGCGATTCGATCCCCCCCCCTCCTGATAACAACCCAACAACCTAATGCTCGGTAAAAGTTCAACCTCCGTGGAAGCGACAACTTTCCCGCCTGTATACACGAAAACTTTCCCCCTTAACTGCCAACGGGATCCCTCTTTTCAGCCCCTTCGTTTCAGCAACCACAACAACGATAAAATACAAACTGAATGTGCGAAGACTGGAACGAAGTTGATTAGGGGGGAGCCTTCTGTGATCATTCAGAATAATAAACTTTTTTCCAAGATTTTTTTCAACTCAAAAGTTTTTTCGGGATCGATTCATGATGTATGTTAAAATGTATTCCAATTAATTTTCATTGGTAAAGAGGAATAATGATAAATATAAATATTTATATTTATATAAAATTAATTTATAGCTATTTATATGATTTTTTTTATTAATGTATATTAATATAAAGTATAATAGAAATATACGTCATAATTATAAATATAAAAATAAAAATACAACAAATCGCGGAGTGAAATCCTATAGGAAATTTTCCTCTTCCTGGTGGCATTGAAATCTCCGGTTTGGTTTCTTGAAATAAAATAAACATTCTCCTCAATCTGCATTAATTATACTATAATATAATAAATCCAAATGACAATGATCTTGATCGGTACACCAACAATAATATTAAAAAAGAAATGTACATTTTATTTGTTTGGTTTAAATTCAATAAGAAGTTCATATTAAAAAAATCGTTTAGAATTTTTTTTAAAATGTTTATAACAATAAAAAATACGTCGAATAAAAGCAAACACAAACGATAAAGTACAACGTAAATCAGAAATGAAGCAAAATAAAAAATAATTATTCGAAAAAATGCTATTTTATAGTTATTTGTGAAATAAGATAGATAAAATGACACGATAAGTAGAAATATATCATTTATAATAAAATGAAAATCCGGAATATGAAAATAACAATAATGATAGCAATAAAAATAATAATAATAATAATAATAATAATAGAAAAAATAAAAATCAAGAGATATAAAAAATAATAATTCGAAGAAAATTGTAAAAAATCTGGAAAAATTGTGAAAATAAATGAAAAAATGAAAAAGTGAAATTTACGTGGCTTTGATATCCATATGGGGGCGGAGGGTTGAAATAACTCGACGAACGTGTTCACCAGACCATGCGCGAACGAGATCCAATTAAAGCCAAGTTTCCAGTCGTTTTGGACTGGTGACGCGGTTGGATCGATCCAACCGCAGAGTTTACCCGGCTAAGAGCGCGAGTAACTAATGGAGCGAGTCACGGGAGGAGAGTGAGGGAGGAAGGAATCTTAGAGCGAACAAGACCAGCCACTGTAACTCATAGGACTTCCGGGCTCTTGGTTCGTCACCTTAACGCCCAAGCACGCCCTTACGAACCCTTGGCTCTTGTCGCCGCGTCTTACTCCGCGTCTTCCACGTCCTCGTCACGGCTGAACCTCTCGAGTTACTCGAGGCCGCACGCAAAACACGACCGGCACGAAACCATCGCGAGGGTCTTCGCTGTTCTCCCCTCGTTCGCCCTCGTATTTTCCCCATCCGTGCAAAATCGAAAAAATGAAAAGTCATTTTTAAAAAAGGTCGATATAAATGCAAACTCGTACAGAAATAATAAAAACAAAATCGAAAACAATGGTAACTCGTACGAAATTAAAACCAGGAAAAATTGTTGAAAATGCGAACTGTAAAAGTTTATTAAAGAAAAACCCAAAATTGTAACGAAAACCCAAAAATGACAAAAAAAACTATGTGAAAAAACGACACTAAGCAAAATCATAACGAAATCCAAACCTGAAAACATCATAGAAATATAAAAAATAGAAAATATCATTTAAAAAAGCAAAGTTCTTGAAATAAAAATCCATAGTTATTCCGAGATTTGTACAAAGTGGTATTTTTTCAACTAATTTTTTATAAATGTTAATTTTCATAATTTGTCCTAAGTTTGTTTATTTTTAATGATTTTATTTCTTTTTTAAATTTTGGTTCGCGTTTTATATACGATTTCATATAATTTGTCATACGTATTTTCATCGGTTTAGCTGTCTTTGCATTTTGATGTTTTTACGTCTTACGTTTTATACATTACAAATTGATAGTACTGCAATTGTACCTACTGTACACAAAAGTGACAGAAGGAGGGCATAATTAAAGTATCAATCAATCTATCAATCTCTCCCGTTCTCTTTCTCTTTTGCTCTCTCTCTCTCCTTCGCCCCTCTCTAGCTCTACGTACTTGCACGCTCTACTCACATCAGTCACCGCTCTCGACACGCTCGCTGTTGATGTCGTTGTCACTCTCTTTCTTCTCGTCTTGAGTAACGAGACACACGCAACTCTAGGACCAACTCTAACAAATTATTCAAACAAATTGTTTCCAAACATTGTTACTCACGAACACACGCAACTTCATGAACTGAAATAAATAGAATGTTAAAATTATCGAAAACAATGAAAATAATAAAAATAATATTAATCAAATTATATTAAACTATATAATAATAACATAAATAAATAAAATAGAAAAATTAATAATAATAATAATAAATAATATACTTGGCCAAGATTACACGAACATGGATGAACTCGTGATTTTATTTCGCTCGCTTCTCTCCTAATTGTTCTCTCCGTGGATCTTCGGGATTGTAAAGACGAAACTAAAAGTTAGCCAATCTGATAAATTCTAATTTTCTATGAAATTTAACTGAGCTGTCCATAAAAAAGTGTGGAAATACATTTCTAATCCGTGAAGACTTTGAGATGCACTGTTCAATGCCATTTTGTTTCCCGTCGCCATTTCGCGTCGGAATCTAGTCATAAAATCTGTGAAGATGCTGAGGGACGTATAGAATAAAATCCCTTGAATGGATTTGTCATCTCATCAATTGAAGTATTGACAAAAAATTGTTGAAATTCACCTTTTCCAGGATTCCTTACCTCAACCCCTAGCTTCGTCCAGGTTTATCGGAAGCCACCCTTAAGGTTCGAGTCTCACCTCTCGAATTATTATTTTACGGGATCCTTTTGAAGAGTGGGCGATCGTGCTTTTGCCATTGGCCCGGGAAATGGAAAGATGAAATTATATTCTTGATTTTGCGAGGGTTTGATCGTCTCGCTTTTCCGTTCTGGTACTTCAAGCCCATTCCCACCCTTATTCACCCTCTCTCTCTCTCTCTCTCTCTTTCGAGGTACGATACAGCTGAGTTTGCTTTCCGATTCTTTAGTTTTTCCCGTCTTATATTCATCTTGAAAGAAGTCAGGAAGGGAGGGAGTATCGAAGTCGATCGATCATCCCTCGAGACCAACCCCCTACCCCCTGTGACTTTCTCAGAGTGGAGACGTCTCGCGTTTCAATTAAGGGTTAGGGAGGATTGCAGGGGGTTGCAGAGGATTAAGATTGCATTTATTATGGCGACTCGTTTTTAAAGGGCTGACGTCCCTTCCTCCCTGCCCCTTTCACCCCCAACCTCCTTATCCATATTCAACCATCGTGGATGGGGGATGCACAGCGAGAAAAATATAAAAGTGAAATAGCTCCGTGTACAAAGTCGTGAGATGTATATTTCGCGGCCTGCCAAACTTATACAAATCCGGCGTTGAAAATTGTCTTGGCCATGATCCAAGGGACCTCGGCCATCCTCGAAATGAGAATATAATCGAGTCCACTTCGCGAACGAGGAACGAATGGAAATACCCCGCGGAACCATCCACGAGTCCATCTTTTCTTTATAATAACAATATTCAACAAATAATAATGTGAAATAATTAACAATCAACAACACACGATAAAGTATGATTATTATTATATCAAAGATTTTTTTAATGATTCTTATTATTCAATATTACTATTAATAAAATAATCCGTCATACAATACGTAACAATGTTAATATCATCGAATAATAATTGACATAATTGAAAAACTGATGTGTCATTAATATATATATATTACTTAATCCGATAGTCTTATATCCGCCCTTTATTAATATTCCATATTACGTAATTATATAATAATCAATAATTATATAGCAATTATTATCGAATTAATAATATAATGAGAATTAATAATATATTCTAATGTATAAACTACTATAATGCACCTAATAATAATAATAATAATAATAGTAATAATAATGATAATAATAGTATAACATTATTAATCGAAAAAACTAATCATATATTTATTTTTTATCGAAAAATCAATAAATATAAATTAGTTTTTAAAAAATCAAAGTTCACTGATGCACATACTATTTTTTCGTTTTTCAGAAAGTTATCATAATCGTAACAATTACAGAGTTTGAACAATCACTCGACCATGAAGCTTCCATACTTTGTCACAATTCTTTAACGATTACACGACAATGTTGTCCATCTTTTAAATCACCCCCCCCCCCAAACAACGCCAACCCTCCGAGCCCTCAAAATGTTCCAAAGCAACGAGAAACTTCGTGAAATCTCGGGACAGGTTTGTAATCGCGAGGAAGGCAAAGCAAATGAGGGAAAACGAGTTTTTCGCGTCCCTTGAGTTACCGTCGGCCCTTTTCTTCGGTTGGGAAGGGAGGGGTGGTTGGTCCGTCGCTGGTGAAACAACGAGTCTCCACCAACGTGTTTTATGTTTCTTTTCTCCATTTCTTATTCACGCGTACACACATAAACAGGAAGGCAAATGACAAAAGGGCGGAATTCTTATTCTTGCCCTAAGGGCAAAGATTTCACAGTCGCTATATGTGCTTATACAAGAAAGGAATTGTCCGGAAAACAACGAGACGAGACTTTTGACAAAGGCTCGTTTTTTCCGGTTCTTTGCTGATATTCCGATCTTTCTTTCTTTTTATTTTTCTTTTTTTTCTTTTGCTTTTTTTCTCTCGTCCCTTCGTCTTTCTCTTGTCTCAAACTCACACCCCTCGTTTCCTACTTTTCGACTCTTTTCATTCGTCATTCCCCCCTCGCCGTTTCCTGGCACTTCTCGCCATAATTACAACTCTCGTTACATCCTAATCTACCGTGGATTAAAAGCAAAGTATGAAAAATATTCGTTTCAATTGAACAATTACAATTTTTTAAAATACTTCAATTCGCATAACAATAATGCATTTTAATAATGTTGAAGTTTGAAATTAAATGTAATAAAAAAATTAGATTCTAAATTATAATCTAAAATCTAGAAATTACAATTACAATTGAATTAATAGATTTTTTTTAGATCGTCAGTATTTAAAATAAAAAATAATAATTTTTTGGATTAATCGTACTTGCAAGTGTATCTAAATAGCATCTAAAATAACTAAAATACTAAAGGAGATACAAACGAGACAAAAATGATTAATTTTTTTCTTCCACCTACATGGACCCTTGGCTATTACCGTATCCCTGAGGGTCGCCGTTGCATCGTGCATCGTGCCTCTCGTTGCAATCGTCGTGTGCTCTGTCGTTATACATGATGATTAGAATTTCCTACGAAGGGCTCGCGCCAATTTCGCTCTTGCACTCCCCGCATGCATATTTCTTTCGCGTGTCATGCAACTCGGAGAATCATTAGGCCCTTCGAACACGCCCATTTCGCGCCCTTTGGAATAAAAAAAAAAGGGAGAGAGAAGAATTTAGTGTCCTATAACGTTGTAACGTAAAAAAACAATACTTAAAAAAAGATATATATACAATATTTTTTGGTATAAACATCAATTCGTCAAATATCTTTTGCCGGGATTTTTTTATTTAAAGAAATGTTTATTAGGTTTGTAATTTCGTTTTATTTTTATATAAATAGAGATATAAATTTAAAAAAATAGCATAGAAATAAAACATTTCATTTCGTATATATGTGTGTGTGTGTGTGTAATGGTACATTTTTTAAATACGTAATATACTGTAATATTTATATATATATACATTGTAATTTTGGTAAATATTTCTTAATTGGTAAATTCTACATATTGATATGGTATATGTGTATATATATTTATATATATACATGGGTACGTATATGTCAGTTTAATGGTGCAGGGACTCGATGAAAAGGCAATTAGCCGAATGAAAATGTAACACGAGACCGCACGTGACTTTGTACTAATCCTGGCGTGGCTGGTGCGTGCGTGTAAGCGTGCACCCTCGACGATCGCGTACAGGAGGAGATTGTGAAAAATGCTCCAACATCGAGAGCTTGAACTCTCTAGTGTTCGAAGGGCCCGAGCTCGGGCTCAAAACGAGTGCAACTGCAACTGCAGTGGCGGCACGAGTTGTGCCCTACTGGTAATTGTCACTTTGTCGACGAATGCGCCCGAGGGCTCTCCCTTGTGCTCCGGGAGAGCCTCTTCGTCTAATTGACACGGGAGTAAGCCCCGAACGCCCACTGAGAATTTATCAAGTCACTCTTCAAGTGTTATTTAGATTTTTGAAAAATATATCTATATTAATAAAATAAATTAAATTTATTTTTACTAATCATTCAAATAAGTATTATATCAATTTTTTAATAAATATATGTATATTTATTAAAAATTAATATAATATTAATATTAATATCATAAACAAGTACTTTTTCTTAATAAATAAAGTTATTTAGGTGATTTTTAAAATAAATATTTTTTTCAAATAAATAAACTCATTTTGTTGTGCAAACATTTTTCTCTGAGCTCGGCTGAACATCAATGTAAAGAATATTTACCTAATAATACGATAAATAAATATTGTTGTTATAAATATATGTATTAAATATTATTGGATAAATGTATCTTGTATAAACCATATTATTATATATTATTAGAAACCAAGCAACTACCAAGAAACTACACAAATAATAATAATAATAATAATAATATTAATATACAAATCTGAGATAATAATAATTTTTGCCCAATCCTGAAAATACTTCCGGAGTTGAGGCATCCAGAAAACCATCTTAACTCATGACCCGAGACACCCCGTGCATCTAGGTGTTCCAGAGTGATGCAGAACGGTACGTTTCCGTCCGAGAATCACCCTGCAACCGAGGTGGCCGTTTTATGCCTTTCTTTTCTCTTTTTTATTCACCCCCCCCCTCCACCTCTCCCTCTCTCTTTCCCTTTCTCTTTCTGCGTTACAAAACCGGAGAAATAGGAAGAGCACCGAGGGTGGATCAATTGAAGGTAATCCCCCGAGTAGAGTCCCTCGCTTCGCGAAGCATGAAATTCTTCCTGCCTCTCCTCCCGAGGGTTCTCACGAGGAAAGCTCTCTTTTTTTCGACGGGCACACTCATATACATACGTACATATGTACATGGGCATATACATGGCCATATATATACATATGTAATCGGAGGAATGCATATAGAAAATATGTATTTTTTTTAGTTAGAAATTATATTCTTACTTGAAAATTATGAACTTTATCGAAAAAAATCTCCAACAAAAGTTGTTGGTTTTGAGGTGACGAATTTTTTGGTGATTAAAAAAAGGTATATTTCCATTTGAAAAAAACGTGTCGGCCGTTTTAACGCCGCCATTTTGAATTTTGGATCGACCACAATTTTGTTTTCAAACGTTACTCTTTAAACCATAAAACTTTTGTTAAACAGCGTTTTTGATCCGAGCAATATTTTTCGAGAAAAATCAGGTGTAAGATTAAAATGGGACACCCGATATATATCCATTTATATGTATGTATGTATATATATATATATATATATATATATATATACACGAACTTTGTGGATTGGAATTCATCCGGTCGCGGGGAACGATCCACTCGCATCCGCTCGTCGATACTCGGGGCCAGTTTAGGACTCACTCGATCTCCTTTTCCCGTAGTCTTTTCGTTTGCCCTTCGCGTCGCGGTCTTCCCTGACGCTCGACCGTGATGCCTCTTCCACTGGGAGCTTCTCGCTCTTCTTGGTTGGCAGGATGCTCGTCGGGTCTTTGTCGCAGCCTTCCGACCGGCGTCTAATCGCTCTCGTTATCCCTCGAGGGAAAGAGAAACGAAGAGGATGTACAGGGTGACGATTACGAGGTGGTACAAGTCGCCGGCTAAAAAAAAAGGTTGATTTCATTTCTACGAAATGAGGAAAATGTTTAATGATTTTTCATTTGTTTTTTTTTTCGTTTAAAGGAAGATTAATAATACTAAAGAATAATTGTTTCAATAATAATTTAAAGAATTGAAAAAATAGAGATTTTTCAATTGTTTTCTCGAAATTATTGTTCGTGTAATTTATTTTAATAAGGCCAGTCGTTTTTTCGAATAAATAGTGTAAGAAATATAATCGGATTGTCATTGTTATTATTATTACAGTTTTATTTTGTAATATTGCTTAATTGAATTAATAGCATAGGAAATATAATCGCAATATTACTTTTATTATCATTTTAGTTTTAATTTGCAGTATCATTTTATTGAGTTATGAAATAATATTTAATTATTATTGTTTCAGTTTTTACACGTTACATGTCTTTTGAAAAGTGACGGAAAAAATGATTAATCATTATGTTTGGAAAGCACATTTTCATGGAAGAGCCTTAAGAAAGAGTCAGCTATTTTATAACTGCTACCCTGTATAAATACGTATATATGTGTGTAGGTACGTATGGGCGGAAGGGCGTCCGGAGCTTCCTTAATTCGAGCCAATTACACGAACCGTTCGCGATTCAATTTCATGCCACCCCCCCAGGGCCCCGTCCTCCGGCACTAGACAACTGTTACGTGGCCGTGAAGCGGATTTATTCGATCGTAGTCCTATACGGGCTACTTGTATAATCATAGGGATCAATCGACTGCTCTTTTTTGCTTCGAATTATACGTACAAGCGAAAGCGAAACGGTTAAAATTTTCTACCAGCGAGCTGGTTGAAAGTATTAATTTTATCGGTCGTTACTCAGATGGGTGACCATCCGAGGTATCCAGGAAAAAAAAATCGGCTCGCAGAATCGCGAGGGGGCCCGGGAAAACGCAGTTTCCCCGTTCCCTCCTGTGCGGAATTTCCGATGCCGCGGAGAGCGCGCCAAGTAGGGGATCTCCTATACCTTCTCCAAGAACTTCGAAAAGTTTACGAATCGACCGAATGACGTCCCACCATCCCCCAATTTGAAGTTTTCTCGGGAAACATCGCGATTTTCATCGACGCCTCGATGAGCGAAGTTCCAAAGGTGGTCAGGATGAAGAGTGGACGTGTGTTTCTTGTTAGACACCAGCCGGACTTCCGCCACGATCCCGACATTTCCAGAATCTGGGAACTGTAGAGGGAAACTGAGGGAGAGAGAGAATGGAAGGGAGAGAGATGGGATGCACGAGAGAGGCGCCAGACACGATAGGATCGCAATTCCAGTATCGTTCGTGTGTGTATTTGGTATGCGCGTATACGAATACCACGTGTTTCCCCTTTACGTGCTCACGGGAATGAAACGAGGGAAAATGTGCTGTACCGATCAGACCAAGTGAAAAAAAAGTGTAGAGGGATAGAGAGAAAAATAGAGAGAGACTGAGAGAAATGGAGAGAAATTGATTAATTATTTACTAAGCCCTATTAAACTGCAGGCTTTAATATGATAATTAACAATAATCAATTTTTAACCTTACAGTAAGTAAAATGCAAAAAATAAAAAAACATAAAGAAAAATAACAGGAAAAAGGAAGATACGATGAAATATAATATTGAAGTAAAATAACAATAAAAATACTGGAAAGGGAGAGAAAAAATTGATTGGTTAATTGATATTATTTGTGAGCATAAAAGTAATTAATAAAAAAAGTCATAACAAAAACAAAATTAGAAAATTAAATCAAACAATGGATTGAAGGAGTAGTGAAATAAACAAAGTAAAATAAACAGAATTTAAACTTAATCTAAAAAGAAGTAAAATAAAACAGAACTTATCTTAAGAAAGAGAGAGAGAGAGCGAAAGACAACGACAGAGGAAGAGAGAGAATGATACAAAACAAAGAAAACAAGAAAATGAGAAAAGACTGTGGGAAAGGAATAGACGTAGGCAAACAAATTAAGAGGGAAGTAGAGGGGACAAGCCAAAGGAAGAAGAGAGAAAAGCAGATACCTTAAGAGATCTTTTGTCCCTTTTTTACACACACACCAACGTTTTCTTTTCTTTATTTTTTGTTGTCTCTCTTTCATTCTCATCTTTTGAAGGGAGAAAAAGAGAGACAGAGAGAGGCAGAGAAAGAGAGAGATAGGGAGATAGAGATAGGTCGTATTGCACGTTCTAGGAATATCATTAAGATTCCATGGGTCATACATTATACCGACGATGGCTGCTGGAAGAAAATCTCCCTCTCTCTCTTTCTCTCTCTCCACCTCTCTTCAAACTTAACCAATACGAAGGCATATCGTCATCGTGACTGACTCATATTCCTTCTTCTTTTACTACATTCCTCTGACTCCAGAGACTTGTCGAAACAACAATAAATATTTATGTGCCAATAATGCAAAATCTCCCCTCCCTCGTCTCTGCACCTCTCCCTCTATCTCGCCCTCTTTCTCTTTCTCATTATTTAACTTCTCAAATTTCCCTTCATTTTTTTCTTCTCATTTCTTGCTTTTTTGTTTTTTTTTTTTTTATTCATGACGTAACGTTCCTACTATCCACCAATGAAAGGGATCCTGTGTGGAAATCAAGGTATCAGATATCCAAGGCCAGGCTTCGAGTTTGTCACGAAATATTGAAAGTTCCACTGTAGTCAAGGATGAGGAGCCGAGGGATTCTCTTAGGTCGTTGAATATGGAATGAGAGAGAGAGAGAGAGAGATCCTCGTTGGTCCGCCGATCGAGGAACCCCCCTTAAACGACGCGCATTCAACCGTCCTACCCGTTGTCATGGAAATTTAAGGACGCGACTCGGTGGGCTCCTGTCACCTCGTATATAATACGTACCTCCCACCCCAACTGTAAATACAGTCATGCGCCATTGAATGATGCACGTATTGACTTTTCGTACGATTCGAGCACGTTTTCAAGGATTATACGTGGGACTCTTCAAGGACCAATCGATTCTCGAAAATGACGATATTTTTGAAAATATTTGGTTACATTTTCGGCACCCAGAAATCAGAGTTATGGAAAACGATGAACGATAATTACAATTGACTATGACACGAACTTTTTTTTCCTTAAGGGGGTGTCTCAATCAAAAAGTTGAGAAGTATTTTCCCTCCTGCCTACCTTAATAAAATTTTTATTGATCAAGAAAAAATTGGTTTTATTTTTCACTCCATCTTATGTGATTTAGTTACATTATTAATTAAAAAAAAATTAATTTTCTTTCGAATTAATGGTCACGTTAAAATGCCCGTAGTTGCTTCAATTTTTATTATTTTTATGTGACGTTTTTTTTTTTATCTTGAAAGATCGATATAAAAAATAAAATGGATGGTGGAAATATTTTTTGGTTTTTTTCTGTCGAGATCGAAAAAGACGTTTCTGGTTTAAGGTTCTAGACCAAAAAACGCCGTAAATATTTTCTCACTCAGCGAACGATGGAACATGAAAAATGTAAGTACCGAAGGTAGGCTTCTCCACGAGTATCCAATGATGGAAATTCCTCCTCCTCGAGCTCAACCGAACTCAAACGGAAAAACCTTTTAGACCTTCTTCTTTTTATTTTCTTTCATTTTTTTATTCGAATTTATTTTTACCTTTATTTTTCATTCCATGCGTATCCTTGCTTCCAGCAGAACGACGTGATTAAACTTTCAAGTTTACAAGCTGTAATCGTGATGAAGTGGGCAAAATTTAATTAGCAACGTTGAACAAGAGTCGAGGCAGGAATAACTGCGTTTCATCTGAAGGATTTTTCGAGCTTTCCATATTTTTGTATTTTTAAACGAATGGATTAAAGCGCATGGAGTCGTTCGGGGCAAGTGTGCGCACTCTTTACACTTCAAGGGTTATCAGGTTGGAATAATAAACTCGTGCTCGTTAGATAGGACGTTTATTCGACTAATTATCGAATCAACAAACTTTACGCAAAATCTTCGTATTTGTTTAAAAACGAACACTATTAATCAACAAAATTTTGAAAATTATAAATATAAAAAATGAATTTTCAGTGAAAAGTTTCATATAAAATTGATCGTAAAATGAAAAGTTTTCGATAAACCAAGAATTCCCTACGTAATTTTCTGGAAAATAAAATTAAGAACGTGGCTTTTAAATTTAAAGTATATCGAGTGAAAATTGTTGAAGTTATTTGCCACGCCGTCGGATAAAGAATGAAAATTCGAAAAACTGTTCCGAGAAAAAAGGCGTGATAAAATGTTTTTCTTTCTAAAAATCGAAGAGTAATTTATTTTTATAATAATAATATCGTTTTATAACCGTTTTGGCGAAGAAGATAAATCGATTTTTTGAAAATGCTTTCGTGGTCTTTCCCCTTAATGCACTCAGAGGACTTCTTAGTTTTTTTTTTTTTTTTTCGACGGTCTTCCAATTTCCCAATCGGTCCACAGCTTCGCTCTTTATTTCCAGAAGATTGGAGCACCTTGGAAAATTTTTTCGCCGAGCTCAGCTCGGAGAATTGAGGACGAGTTTTGTGACAAACTCCAATGCGGCGAAGTGATTGAGGCATGATGGTTTCGATGCTGGTAAAAGACTCTTTGGTGCATACGCGTAAAAAATCTGTGGTTCATCTGGCTCTTCAGGCACTCCGTTATCCACCTCTACAGACTCTCTTGTTAGCTCTGAAACTCCATTTATTTTCATTTTTAATATCATTATTATCATATTTTTTGATAACCGTAAGTTCTATTACCAATATGGTATTGATATATTTATTATTATCAATAAATTAATCGTAAATGTTACTTCAAGTAAAACCTGATAAAGCACCTTAGAGTTATACCCGGTCTCATTATTTTTATTATAATCTTTTTCATAATTTAAATTTAATAATTTAACAATTTTAATTTCGATATTTTTATTCATACAATTTTATTATTGTACTACACCCAATATTCAAATCTTTTTCATTTAATATTTACTTATTCAATCATTCGTTAATTCAATAAATATGATATTTTAATCTTTCATATTATTATTATTTCTTGTTATCATTGTTAGTGTTCATTATTAGCATTATAATTATTCATTATTATCACGATTGTTATTATTACTATTATTGTTATTATTATAATGACTATTATGCATTTCTACATTTCAGATAAATCTCATTTTTGGTCCCGAGATTTTCACCCCTCTCTTCTGTTGTCTCTTTTTTGTTTTTTTTTTCTACTCCCTTTCTTGGCTACTTTTTTATCACACGAGATTGAAAGAAACGCGACAGCGAGGTATCGTAACTTTTGGTAAAGGAGCGAGAGAGAGCCCGCACAATCGACGACTATTGAAAACATGACTCATGCATCTTCGAAGAATTTTCACATCCAATATTGACGAAGAAATCGGGGAAAGTGTGGTTTCTGTCTGCGTTGAGTTTGACAGACGTGCTCTCTGCTGGCAAAAACTTACTCCACTTTCGACCAACCAACGTCCGGCGACTCGGATGTTTTACACGACAAAGTGCTCTTCGTCGTTTTTTTTTTGGTTTTCTTTCTTTTTTTGTTGAAAATTAGGTATTTTTCGAACCAACAAAAATAACTCAACGAAAAGTAAAAAAAGCTGTTCAATAATATAATAAAAAGGAAGAGAGAAGATTTTTAAAAGGTAAAAAAAGAGAAGGTTGAAAATAGACGAGCCCAAAGAAATTGAAAATAACGACGAGAAAGAAAATCAAAGACAAAGGGATCACCAAAGTGGACACTTAGAAATAATCGAGTATAAAAAAAAAGAAGACAGGAATAGAAGAATCATAAAAAAAAAGTAAAGCCAAATAGGGAAATACAAAGTTTATATCAATATAAAATATAAAAATTCAGCAAATTAATAAGTAAATAATAATCTAACAAAAAATACAAAAAAAAGACAAACGCCAAATAATAAAAAAAAAACACAAAGAGAGAGAGATACTGCCAGAAGAGGTTGACACGTGAGAGGACTCGTACCATTCCACACTCCGGCAATCGTGTCGCCGAAATTTAAAAACGAGCGTCGATTCTCTAACATTCATACCCCCAACATATATCCCGCCATCGGTCGACGGAGAGTCAGCTTCGAACTTGTTAATCGTAGGTATAAACACAGCCATTTCCGACTTGGCGCCGGTCCGGACTCCAGCAATTTTTCTCTTCCTCATCGTTCTCGTTACTCTCGGCTCCATCCACTCCTCATTCTCTTTAACCCTCTCTTCGTTCCTCCCAACCCCCAACTACTTCGCCCTCCATCCCTCTTTCCACCCCTTCGCCAAACAAGCCATTGTTTCATAACACCAATAGCATTTTACAGCCCCCTTAAGCTCGGCGTTCTCCCTCGTCGCCTTCAACCACTGCGACAACCAAAATTTCGGTTCGCGATGTAGGGGTGGGGGAATACGGTTATTTCTAGTTTCATCGGAGACTCGACGATTCGACATGATACTCGATTCCGGATATTCCGCTCGAGACTGCACTTTCGAACTTTCATCCCCCACTCTCAACCCCTTCGTTTTATCGCATTTTTTATTTTTCAATTTTTCTTTTCTTGTTTCAATTTTTTCATACATTTTTCTGTTTTCTCCCAGCAACATTCGTATTTCCATATTTCATATTCGTATTCTTGTGGAATCGTAATTTTGTGTAGATTATTAAAACACCGCGTTGATCACGGATTTATCGGATTTTACCAAAATTATAATCGCCCGAGCGAAACGCACGCGTTTACCTCGTACAAACACAAATAAACGAGGAAACCCGTACGTTTTTGTCATTAACCCGTTCGAAATTCATCGGCAACTTACTGCATGATTTTACTGCTATCGATCACCCCTTAATATATATCTCTCTGGAGGCAACGTTCCTTGTTCAGTAGCGTAACGATGGCTACGATAGTAATAATAATAATAATAATAATAATAATAATAATTCGCCGCATTTTCGCAATATCTCAATTATTTCAAAATTGTAGTCTTATCGTTGCTGTTTTTGTTATTTTTAATATTATTTTTAATTATGACGATTATTATTAATTTATATTTTGTTTTTAATCGTTATTACCAATATTTTTTCTAATTTTGTATGCATATATTTTTTGTATTCATATGTTTTTTCAATATGTTCTATTATTGTTATTATTATTATTGCATTCATTATTATATTGATGATACGGTGATCGTTAGTACGGTTGTTACGGGTACTGCAATTATCGCAATCACAGTTACAAAAAAAGAAAAACGAAAAATAATTTGTTAAGTTGAAGTGTTGCTGAGTTAACGAGTGTACGGAGCTTGAACAAAAAACAAATACGACTTTTCGTCGATCTCTCAATATATATTTACATGCACGTATATATGGAGAAGAATAAACAAATGAGAGACGATACGATATCGTTTCTTTTTTTTTCAATTATTTATATAATTTTTTCTTTGCGGCGAACCGGAAATATAATTGACATATACTTCATGTCGGAAGAGATATCCTGATTCGTGTTGTTTAATTAACATTGTTCAATTAAGGGGCGTTTGAAACTCACGGGGCGGGCGAGTTTTGCGAGGAATCTCGGGACAATTGTGAATTTCGCGTTAATTTTTTTTTAGTAGAAAAAAAAGTACGGATTTATAAAACTTTGTTTCGCGTAGTTCGTCGATGACAAATGGACTAACTTGTCGTAAAAAAAAACGTCCGACCGAAAATTTGTTTGGTCTATTCGAAATATGAGGTAATTAATTTTGTACTTTCGGCAAAAACTCGAGCATATTCGCAATTAGCAGAAAATTTCCGAGTAAACAGACTCTTTTAATAGTTTTAAAACGAAAAAAAAAATTTTTCGTCTTCCCCCAGCCACTTTTCGGGAATCTCAAAAATCACGAAATTTCAAAAGGTCGTAGAGTGAGCTATTTATATGCGATGGAGGTTCAATGGGTGAGTTTGAAAAAGGTTTTTGCCTAACTTAAATAATGGCGTTGGATTCGTATTCATATCTCGTATAGTTTTCCCGGAAAGTCCACTTGAAAAATCGCAAAAAAAGAGGCAAAGGGGTATGTATGAAAAATTTTGAAAAATTGATGGTTCAACTTTGAAATTCTGCCAAAAATCGAAAAATCATCGGATTTTTATTATTAAAAAAGCATTTTGAAGAGAAAATCATAACAAAGAGATTGAGTGCAAAGTGGAGTGCCAAATGCCAAAGGAAAAGAAGTTATCCATGATTTAGTGAAAAAAAAATTTCTCATAAAAATCGAAAAAAATTTTGGATATTTGATATTTTTTTTATTGGTCCATTTCGATGTAACTTTGTCCCCTGAACACCAATATACCATTTATTTCCCCTAAAACGAAAAATTTCTATGAAAAAATTGTAAAAAACTTCTAAAATCCCAAAAAAATTAATAAATGAGAAATAAAAAATTCCAAAAATCGACAAATCCAGGATGATTTTCCAAAAAGGTTATTGTTTAATCTTTATTCTTTGGCAGAGGTAAAGCGGGTGAGGGGAAAGTGAGGAGAGGGGCGTGAACGAAACTGAAATGGAGAAAGGAATTTTAACGGATCTCCTTAGTTGAAAGCCATCAAAATGATCTTCTTCCTAAATACAGATATATTTTTTTGAAAAGATAAAATTCAAAGGACACATAGCTGGGTTGAAGTACGATTGTCCCGAATGGAAGATCGTCCAACCTCCTGTCTTTAATCCGTATCTCGTTCACGCGTGGATAGCTACGACGTGGCGGAATAGTTATTAGGGTGAAACTTTCTTCCGCTCTCTAGGGATATTCCCGTTCGTTTCGACCTTCTTTCTCCCTTTCTCTCGTTAACTTTTCATCTGTCGCCTCGTCCCTCTCCCTTTCATTACTCATCTTCCGGAGTTTGTCCGCGACACGCTATCACCGCTCCTCCGCGGATCCTCGCTTCGAACTTTCAAACATCTCAGGTAGACCGTGAAATCTGTCTTCAACTCCTTTCACGCGGCCCCCGCCCCCTCCTCCTCCCTCCCCGTTGCTCCGGAAAATTTCGACGTCTTCGTCGAGACACTTCGATATTACGTCGCCCGAAAATCGTTTTCACTTTGCCCACTTTGCCCGTTTTCTACTTTTTCGTTGCTATTTATCTTCTCTGGTCTTATTTTATTACGTTTTATCGGACGGCGTTTTATCCCAACTCATTTTATCTTATCTTATCTTATCTTATCTCGTCGGATCATTTTTAGGCTTAGTTCGTCTAATTTTATCTTATATCTTGTTTTATCTTAGCTCGTTTGGTGTCATTTGAAGCTTATGC
>JAPYZI010000254.1:0-62899 GCA_030523105.1 Ophioninae sp. A BG-2022a | reverse complement strand
GGAAAGTCTACCTGAAAAATCGCAAAAAAAGAGGCAAAGGGGTATGTATGGAAAAATTTGCAAAAATCGATGGTCCAACTTTGAAATTCTGCCAAAAATTCAAAAATCATCGGATTTTAATGATTAAAAAAGCATTTTGACGCGAATGTTATAACGAAGAGATTGAGCGCAAAGTGGAGTGCCAAATCCCAAAGGGAAAAAAGTTATCCGTGATTTAGTGAAGAAACTTTTTTCGCCCAAAAATAAAAAAAAATTTTGGATTTTTAATATTTTTTTTATTGGTCCATTTCGATGTAACTCTGTCCCCTGAACACGAATATACTATTTACTTCCCCGAAAACCCAAAATTTCGAGGGAAAAATGTCGAAAAAATATTTTAGAAAAGGTTTTTTCCATTTCCCCAGTCTAATTTTGCTCTTCTGGCAAAAACTTGGGTATATTCGTCATCAGCCGAAAATTTCCGATTGAATAGACCCTTTTAAGAATTTGAAAATAGAAAAAAAAAATTTCGACTTCCCACGGCCACTCTTCCTGAATCTCAAAAATCATGAAATATCAAAAAGTCGTAGAGTGAGCTGCTCATATGCTATGGAGCTTCATTGGGTGTGTTTGGAGGTTTTTTCCTAACTTAAATAATGGTGTTGGATCCGTATCGACATCTCGTATAGTTTTCCCGGAATGTTCACTTGAAAAATCGCAAAAAAAGAGGCAAAGTGGTATGTATGGAAAAATTTGCAAAAATCGATGGTCCAACTTTGAAATTCTGCCAAAAATCGAAAAATCATCGGATTTTCACGATTAAAAAAGCATTTTGACGAGAAAGTCATAACGAAGAGATTGGGTCCAAAGCGGAGTACCAAACCCCAAAGGAAAGAAAGTTATTCATGATTTAGTGAAAAAATTGGTCTTCCTCAAAAATAACAAAAAAATCGGTTTGTAGTAACAAGGATCGACGATACATATACGTATGGGTGTTTTCGTTACGACCGAACTGCACGCGTTTTTTCTCCACGCTGCGGTCGTAACGAATCCACACGCACATATACACAGACACGCCCACGCTCGGCAATTGCCCTGCTTCGAGTCTTCGCCCGAAAAGTCAAAGCTTCGCGGCCGAATTCGCGTGCGGGGTACCATCCGTTGGTAGTGACGCGCAGCGCAAAACTCCAAAATTATCACTACCGACCCAACGAGGTACCGCGTCGAAAGTTTCCAGCGTTTTCGTCATTCCCTTAAGTAACAATAGAAAAGACAGCACAAACACGTAAATGAGAATCACACATACAAATTTTATTTGTAGCGAGGTTCCACCCGTTAAAATAGGTCTGCATATTCTGCGTATTGTTTTATATATAAAAATTATAGGAGAATGTATTTTGTGTATTATGGATTTAATTGGAGTAATGGGGTTATAAGGACCATGGAAATTTTTCGTTAAGCCTTATGAAGTTTTAAGGTTATGGGGTAATTGGACTCAAGGAAGAGAGTTATGAGATTTTTAACCCTTAATTAGGCGCATGGGGTCAGGGCACCTTGAAATTTGCATAAAGCATTCGCACATGCGCCTAATTAAGGATTAAAAATTTCTCGACTGATTCTCGACACGGCATCGATCCAGAAGCCACAACTTTCCAAGTCGGCATAAATTTAAGATATTTACTTTTCGATAAATAAATTGAAATTATTGATTTACCAATACTGATAATTGAAATTTTACTTTATACATCAATTTTTCCATATGCATAAGGAAAACAAATACGAGGAAGTTCGTAATAGGCGAGAAGCGAAACACCTGCGTGTACACAGATGTTTCAATGTGACCCGAGCGTTCTGTATTAGAATTTCAAAGCAGACGCGCTCGCTGGTTTAAACGAGCAGAAGGTGTGCTTAAATCTGCGTGAGAGACTCGCAGACGAACGAAGAATTAGGTTTTCCTGAATACACGTTCGCATTATAAACTTCTTATATAACTGTTATTACGTCACAATTCTTACGGAATCGTTTTAGCATAGGGAACGGACGGGCGAGATGGAGAGGGCGGGGAAGATGAATAATCATTCTAGTTAGTTAAATAACTGATAGTTTTAAAAATGTGTTTAATTGGACTAAAGATTTAAGAAGTAATTAATAAATATGATTACGCTATAGACCTTAAATTAATTGATATAATTAGCATAACCTTCTTCCACGTCCGTCCTCTACATATGTTAACGTACCTATCCGTTGTTACCACAATATATTCATTACCACGATTCACGATTACATAAAAATATGCTCACGAATATATCGTATACAAATTTCGACGACATACAATTTCATGAAATAATAATCCATAAATTAATTTGCGAGAATGAATTTTACGAAACAATGCATACTTATAATACGTATTCAATTTATATCAACGCTAATAAAAAAAAAACAGCATCTAGTAAAAATATTAACATCTACAAAAATTCACAAAAATTCAAAATTCACAAATTCATCAATCAGATCTTTTGGCACCATCGGAAATATTCCAAAGGAATTTCAGCAAAGTTTATCCTGATAATTAGTGAATTGATAATGAATTTTGACCCCCGTACCAGGCTTGTTCGACAACGTTCTTTTTTTTTTCAAATAATCGGTGCTTATCGCACGCTTTGGAGGAAATGTTAAGCCCGCCGATAATTCACGCTCCCACCTACCGAAACCTACCGATCGTCGAATGGATAGTCGAGTAATTCAGCCACGTAAATATAAGCGTCTCCCGAATAAACATGGCGCATCGCAGTTATCGGAGAATATGTGCGTGCACGTTGCTAAACAACCCCTTTTACACCCGAACCACGCAAACCTGTTCCGTACGACAAAACAGCCGGGAGGAGATCGCCCGTTGATTCGTTGTTCCAATACACGCGTGTTCACTCGCGCATGCATTCGTGGATGCATAAAGTGGACCAGGAGAGAGATGAGGGTGGTTGGGTTTGATGGAAGGAGATATGGATAGGGGGGTTGCGAGAGAGACGCTATCCCAGTGTTTCGGGTCAGAAACGAAACTGGTCGATGAGCGCCTGGGGAACAAGGAAAACTTGACGATAATCGCGTTCCACCATATTCAGCAGCCTCGCAATGTTCAGGCTGCATTTGCAAGCTCGCGAGCTTTCGGGAATACGAAAAGTACCGCAACTGCTGCGTGATCGGCTAATATTTCGATTTATGGTTATCCTTATTTGGGGATCGATTTCGACGATTTCGCTCACCAGATAGGTTCGAAATAAATAAATAAAAATGTTTGCGAAACCCCAGCGCTGTAGTTCAACGGGAAGATCTGCCTCGAAACTCGTTTTCTTTCCCATTTGAATAACATGGGGTTTTCGTACTAATAAAGTCATTATTTTTTCGTAGTACTTCTAAGCATTGGAAAAAAAAAATTATTCATATAAAACTATACTTGAACGGTATATCTACTTGTAAAATTTTTTACACGGCATTATCACAATCCTTCCGCTCCCCGTCCTTTTCGTATTATATATGACAGCAAACTGATAAACTTGATTACTCGTTTGTAGTGCAATATACAATTACTTTTTTTACCTTAAGGAGAAGGGGACAATTAGTGTATAAAAGTACATAATTTTGATACCAAATAATGTATTTTTTGAAGTCTCCACAACTCATTCGCTTCTGTACATGGATGATTACAATTTTTAGATAAAATTTTATCTTTGGCTTATATTTGGGTGATAGGAAGTGTGAACGAACTTTGAATAAGCGAAAGAATCATGAAAGCTAACAATGCTGGTGAATCTTGGTACCTTCTTGCAGTCCGTTCTGAACGGGACAGAAAAAAAAACGGTATAATGGTTTCATAGATACAAGGATATTGAACGCATACCATGAAAAACAAAAAAAAAAAGTTCTTATACTCACTCTTCGGGATTACAAGTACTTCCACCAACAGTCTGGATGCATTTTTCATTTATTAAAAATCCCATAGCTTTTTGTGCATCATGGATGGACGATCCGTCGACCACACACTTCAGCATTCCCAAATCACAATCGCACGACCTTATCCACCAGTCTTTGTTCTCATTAGTTACTCCGAACTTCCTTTCACCGGGCATAATGTATATGGGGCACTTTTTATCTTCGGTACAGCATTCAACGGGCGTAGGCGGATAAGATGCCCAAACAGAATCATCTTGTGATTGATGGCAGTAAGCACTTATTTTACCTGAAATACGTTAGTAAGACGACGTTACAATCGATGTAGTATCCAGATAATGAAATTTTAGTTATTGATTCTCTAACTCTATCATAGATGCACCAGAATTTTTCGAATTGCATTTATTCTTTTACATTAGCGAAATGTACTCTTTTACATTAGCTTTGGGAGTTTATATATATCTGGATTTGAAAGGACCTGCCTGGTGTTATCGCACCTATAAATAGCATCAGCCGCGAATTGGGTGCGGGATATTATTACTATTACAATTATCCCTGTTACAAGAGAATTTTTAAACATCCAAAATAAATTCAGATGTAAATGTTAATCAAGATTACATTTGAACATTTTCGCCGTACATACTCATGCAGATAATTAACTTTGCTACTATTAGGTAGGATTGGTGACGCCGCACAATGCAATAGCATAGAATTTTCGTTCCTTCCGTAACCCCTCACGTATGATTTGACAACAAACATTTAATAGACTAAATGTCTCTGCAATATTGGAATTATCAACGGCCTTTATTCTAATGCTCACAATGAAACAATATTTTTTCGCAATATTGAAGAGTAGGAAATAATGAAAATAAATGCATTTAGACATTTTTTTTATTGACATTTATGTGTATATAATGAACGATTTATATCGACATAAGTTATTGTATGCAAACATATATTTCAAGTAATGCATACTATATATACAGATAAATGATTTTCTGTATGAAATAAACAAATAATAGGTGCAAATAGAAAATAATTATGGATTTCAATGGTCCGGATGACAACATAATAATACATTTAATGTCAAATATATACTTACCCGGCAGCATGGTTATGGGGGTTGGCAAAATCGCCAAAATGATCGAAATACAGATAACAGAAAACATCTTGCCGTTAAATCTTGGAGGTGAGTGATACGCGCATGGAGCAAGGTGGGTTTAAATACTGTAAAATATGGGGGTTATCTTCTGGTGGGGTGTTGAACAGAAAGGAAATGTAAAATAAATTTGAAAAGGGACAGAAGGAAGGGGACAGGTAAAAGCGCTAACAGCGGCTACCATAAGTTAATTAATATTAATTTAATCAAATTAAATTGAAAGTGATCAGATCAGAAAACAATTATAACCAACTGTGGAAACAAATTAGCATTTTCTTTGAACGTTTATAAATTTCTCGTTTATATTAGAAACATTTAATCACACGCTGCGAACACGTAGTACAAGTTTCCACAGTTATAACACTCTCTTCAGTGAAGGTTTTCGATGTTTTTTGGAAAACAATCCAACAGAATGTCTAAATGACTACGGGGTCAAAAAAATCTCGAATGCTGCAAGTTATCACTGAACTAAGAGCACATAATAAATTTAGTACTGGATGGACATTAAAAGATAACGAATATTCTTGAAAAGTTGATTAATTATAGTTTTAGATAGGATAATGTTGCTAAAATTAATTTAGAATTTTTCATTTACTAATTAAAGAGTTATGAGAATATAAAATTAATACGGATGCTTATGTTGAAAAATTCTAAAAATATTTTACCGTCAAGATTTATAAACAAACGACCGATTTTTTTTCGATATATGCAATAATAAAACGAAACGAACAGTAAAAACCGAACTGCGCAGAATACGAACGTGGAGTTTTCCACGATTGAAGAAACTCTATTCTTTTATAACTATACGTCCAATTACTAATCTCAAGTAATTAGAATCCAAGTCCGTGTAAAAAGCTGGCGATATTTTTTACTATCGCGCATGTTGAAAGCTGGAAAAGACCTCGTATGTGCTGAAGCTTTAGTAAATTATTTTTATTCGAATGAAACAAAACAGATGCGTATATACATTACCGTAGAGGACCTCAATAAATTATTGTATTTCATTTTCGTTTTATTTAAATGACCGAAGCTACTACGTGGTTGAGTGAAAAGTTGTAAAATAATTTATGCAAATAAGATTTTCATTTTTAAGCTCAAGATTTTCTCGTAATTTTGTAATATCCTTCCAGGAATACCTTAAAGAGAAATAGTTGATTAGTGTATAAAAGTACATAAATTTAATGCGCACGAATTTATTTATTGCGTCCCAACACCTCGTTCACTCATACATGAATGCTTACAAATACCAGAAAAAAATCTTATCCTCAGGATATTTATTCAATATTGATCATATGCTCATACTATATTTTTATTGTTTGGATAGTTTATTTTTTGCACGAATATAAGCTGTGTAATCGTCGGAATTTCCCAGGGCAACAATCCCGTACGTGGTTTTCTCCTTGCAAGACCTGAGAAAGGGACGAAAAAAAACAAACAGTTCGGTCAATTCGTAGATAAAATGGTATTGAACATATGCAATGAAAAGTAACAAAAAGTTTGTATACTCACGCGTTGGGGTTACAAGGAATTTTACCAGTAGGCTGGAAGCATTTGTCATTGAGTATATTATGGAGAGCGCTTTGTGTATATTCGCTGGGTACGCCATTGATCAGGCATCTCATCATTTCGATGTCACACCTGCATGCCCTTATCCACCATCGTTCATTGACATTCGTTACACCGTACTTCGTTTCGCCAGGCATAATGTAAAAGGGGCACTTTTGGTTGTCGCTGCAGCATTCAATGGGCGTAGGAGGATAAGATGACCAAAACGAAACTTCTTTGGATCTCTCGCAGTAAGAACTTATTTTACCTGAACGATAAAAAGGAACGTTATTAAGACGACTTTACAGTCGTATTTTCATTTATTAATCCTCCAAAACGAACACGAATACATCGAAGATAATACTAACGCATATTTGATTTAATAGATATTAATGAACATTTCATTGGTGCACCAATTTCATAAACGTTGAAGGTAAACACTAATTTCTTTATTTGTTATCTCATATTTACTGTTTCGAATTAACGTTTGAAGTATCCACCTTTATATATAGTCGTGCTGATAATCTGTATTTCGATGCTATTATTTGCCATCGTTGACGTCACAGAATGTATTAACATAGAAATTTCGTTTCGTCCCCAACCCGTCACAAATGATTTATCTAACAAACTTAATGCCATTTGATTAATTAGATATCTCTGTAATATTGGAATTACTAACGGCTTTCATTTTATTGCTTTTAATGAACTTAACTTGTTTCTCGATATTGAAGAAAATATCATAATGAAAAATAATATTTTTATGTATTTTCTTCTTTGTATTTAAGTGAAAATAATAAACGAATTATATCGATATAAATTATTGAACATAACACGTATATCTTATAATAAACAAATTATCGGTATGAATAGAAAATAAATATGTAATCTAATGTTCACAATAAACACTTACTTTGTTTCAATACGTTTAATATCAAGGAGAACTTACCCGCTTCCATGGCTATGGGGTTTGGCAAAATCGCCATGATGATCGAAATAACGATGCCAGAGAACATTTTGCCGTGGAAGTTCGGAACCAACTAATATCTACGTACCAGGAAGCGTATTTCAATTCCGAGAACGAGTCATATAAAATATCTGTATACTTAACTGTGCAAACAGCTTTATAATGTAGATTAATCAGTAAACTGTTCTTGAATTTGTCCCCACTTAGAAATGCTTAATTGTACGCTGTGGATGGCCTGCGTACGTGTCACTAGTTGTCGCACAGTCTAGTGAGCGTTTTCTATTATTTTTTTAAAGACATCCAAAAAATCTGCAAAAGCATAACCATAAAATAAAATTGTTCGATGCTTGAGGTTATTCATGGACATTAAAAAATAGCGAATATTCTTGAAAATTTGAGGAATTATAGTTTTAGGTAGAACAATTTTATATAAATTATTTTAGAATTTTTTAGTAAATAATTAAGGAGTTACGAAAATATGGATTCAACACGGTCGCTTATGAGAAAACAACTTCCGGAGACGTTAATGGTTACAAAACGAATAGATCCAAATTTCAGCAAATTCTAAAAATATTGTACCGTCAAAATTAAGAAACAAGGAATTGAATAAACTAAATCGTAAGTAAACAAATTGCTTACGAAAATCAATTTCATGTTGTACGAAGTTCATCGGGAAGTTAGTTATTGCTAATAATAAGTTGATCCGAACGTAATAATGAAATTAAAAAATTAACGAATTTTTGTGTTGGCAACCTTAATGAAAAATATAAACAACACGTATGCGTGTGGTCAAGTGAGGTATATTCGTTCAATCGTGAAACGAAGAGGAGGGACGAAAGCGGTGAATAATTGAGAGCCGTTCAGCTCCGACGTCTTTAATACCCTACCAGCGAAAGAATTACTTTAATAGGTTCATAAAGTCGGTTTCCAGTCATTTCTCTCAGGTCGATACGCCGATCGCAGCATGAGTAATCCCCCGGGGAAACGGATAGAAGAGCAAAGACCTATCCTGCGCTACAGCGGAGATTAAAGCTGATCGTTGCGACGCGATGCAGGCGAAGAGCTATTCAGAAGAAATAAAAAATGTAGAAGAGGTGAGAGAGCGAAAGGTGAACGCCAAAGATCGATAAAGTCTTGAGAGCTTTCTCAATTAATCGCTCGTCGACTATCAAGCGCATAGCAGTTTTACTGAGTTTCCAACGTTTCACGAAACCGATGTTTTCCTCATTTTCGATGAGTCTTCCTGAACGCAGCGATATGTCAGGAAATGATGGCTCGGAGTTAGCAATTCTTTGGAATTCGATAAAACGACTTGAACATAGAGTGACAACAAGAAAGAACGACTAGAAGAAACATTGCTAAACAAAATTTGCTTTCATTCATGGAGTCTCGCGTTCTAAAATGCGTTCGTACTGAAAGTTGAGACTGGATAAAAAGTGGATGTTGCGCAGTGAATATAATCGAAATATGATGGACGTAACGAGCACTCGTACGAAGCTACGTCGTATAATTTCCAATTAGCGGGGAAAAGCTAGCTCGAGTCTCGTAGCAAAAAAAAAAAAAAAAATGCAAGATCTCCAAGCAAATAATCGTATACGAGACGTGTGCACGCAAAAGCTCTAATCATTGTTCACGCGGGAGCAAGGGCACTCGGAAGCTTCGCGCGCACCGCGTACTGAAAGCTCCCGGACTCTTTTGCACCTGGCAAAACTCTTTTGTCAGAGGGCAACCTTGCGCGAGAGAGTGTAACGCCCAAATTGAATTAGATACGCGAGAGCGAGCATCGCTGTGCACCCTGCGAAAGGTAGTTGTAACTCGCGCACATTTTGTACTTTGCATTTTCATTTTTGGCCGACGTTTAATCGTACGAATTCTATATTTTTAATTAATTAATCCTCCTTTGTTTTCGTCGCATTGCCGGGTAAAGTCACTCGGGGTAACTGTGCGCGTTGGGTAAGCGTGCGCAGCTCTTCATCTCCGAACTGGCCGACTGTGGTTGCCGGTTGACTCTACGCGAGTTACAGCAAAGACTGAATAAAGTATTAGTTTGAGTAATCAAAAGCGACTCACTGCACGGCGGATATATTTCTTAAATCGATTCTAAAAAAATCAAAACCGAGCCCGAAATAGAGTATCTTTTGCCGCGGCAAACAGTGTGACGTTTAAGAATTCAAATTGAAGCGATAAAATTTGATTCGCGTTAGGAATTCGCTTCAACCGAATGATCAGTTAAAACTTTGAGGTTACATTCGGGCCTGATACCGTTATGGATGTCCTTATTCGTTTTAGGCTAATTTTGACTACCGTTTCAACGATTCACGCTTTATTACCTCAATCCAGTATTGCCTTTCGTTCAATGTAGTCAGCGATCATTGACAGACGTCTGATGGTTATCAAGGATAATTCAAGGACGCTTTCCCTTCGGAGATTTCCAAATGAACAACAACCGTCACACTCGTGACGCAAACAATTGAATCTCCCGAGCGAATAGGACGTATATCTTGGATTACCCAAGAGAATCGGTCCTTCGGACGCTTCATTGTCCCCAGGGTCCGGTAGCGGAAGGAAGTAGGTGATCGTTTGGTAATTGAAGGTGAACACGAGTGTACGCACATCCAAGTCTATTGAATAGCCCCTGGCGCTTCGCTTCAACACTTTCTCTCGTATAAACTTGATGGGGAATGTACGTTCGTACAAAAACTATTCCGGCAACCTACGAACGGTCCATCCCCGTTCCCACTCTTGGCACGCTCGAAGATCCGTGGGAAAACGAGACTCTGTATAGGAAACCAGAAACGACATTTACCTTCCTCATGACTTATGGATTCTACGGGCTGCACTCGACCGATCAAACCGGCACCCTCTCCTCATCATTCATTCCTCGCAACCTTCCGATGCATGTTTTCCCTCAAACCATTTCGCGATTTCTCGTTTCGGTTCACTCGTATGTCTCACTTTCGTATATCGTTCGTTCCCACTCATATTTCAACTCTTCTGCTCTTCCCTCGACCAAAAAAACTTGCCCCATGGTTTTCAATCATTCATGGGCTTGCGCTGGTTCGATAATACGAAAATATAAAAATTAAGTGAGTTTTAAAGATTATTTTAAAGTACAAGCAAGATGATTGAACAATATCTGGCATATTTATTTGTATTTCTATCAACTTCGCGTTTATAAACGAAAAGTTGATACAAATATAATACAAATATAATATATGTAAAAGAAATATTATGCATTTTCATTTATTTTACATATATACAAATTTCTTTGTATTTTCATTGAATAAATTAAATAACATTTAGACTGCATTCATATTAAATGGTATTGTCTTAGAATTTAATAAGTAATGCATCAAATTTCCCGAAAAAATATCGGTGGTTTTGAAGTATTTATAAAAAAACTCGTGAAAAACTTTATTATCGTATCTACCGTAAAAAACGAATTTTTTTTTGTAGCTAAATTTTTCTCCAGATTTTTAATTTGATAGTTTCGATTAAATAAAAAAAACACGTTGTGTTAGCTTAGATTTTACGCAGCAAACCATTGATTCCTCAATGAGAACATTTTATTATTATTTTTAAGAATTTGCAGTTGAGCTCACAGGACAAAAATATTTCAATTTTTATTTCCGTTTTTAACCTCGAAAAGTGCGCAATGTTTTCCACGACAATTCAATCACACAAACTCATCAGGACACGTCCAAAAAATTCAATTTCAACGAAAAACATGAACGGACGTAATTTCTGGGAACGCAAAGGATGTTTACATGGAAAAGTTGAAAACAATGTTGACAATTCGAAAATGCTCGGTCGTTGCGTTTACGAATAGTCGATATCGCTTCGACCGAGTCGTGCTCTGAAACTTCAACAGGAAATAGTGGGGTTTCATTTGGTGTGTGCGTCACAGACGAACTCTGTACTTTCTAGGTTACAGTTGTGAACTCACGGATTGAGCAGACAAATTGCTTGAAGCAAATGTGATACGAAATGTGAACGGACGAGGATACAAGGGGGTATCCCGGTGTCTCACGAGGTTACGCTCAGACCGTGACAAATGAGGGCTCTTTACTTATGCAGACTACAACGCAAACAAAGTGGGTGTCGCTGGTTTAGCAACCGGAAACTTTCAAGGATCTGCCACGGCGGTAAAAATATTCGAGAGTAAAAGGGGAAGACTCGGTGTTATTTGAAAGTCCTAGTGGCAATAGCACGTCCAAAGTAATTGAAGTTTATTGCCTGGTCAATAGCGATAAACTTCTATTGACTGCAGTCCATTCGAGTGTCATCGGTGCCCAGCTTCAGCCCTGAGAAAAATACTCCCCTTAATCTTTCGTACTCTAACTTTTTCAATGTGGTAACTATACTTCATGTGCATTTGACGATATCGAAATAGCGGTGATAAAAATACCGGTTCCGGTTATAGCCACGAGCCTTTTTTCGAGGGGTATAACCGGGTTTCGTTCGCACTTATCATTTTGAAAATACAATGGTGATAGTCGATAATCACGTAACACACGAAATATGGAATATGCTTTGGATTCACATGAGCAAATTGATGTGGATATTAAACTACGACGATAACTTGAAAAATAATCAGCAATTATGTGACTATTGTTAGCGCGCAATTGAATGAGTAGTTAGTTTTTTATTTTTATTTTCCAAATCGATGCTATATTTGTCCATCTGAAATTTTGTTTACAATAATTTGATTTTGTAAATAATGAAATTATTTTTAATGAGTTTGAAGCTTTCAATTGTTGCCCACCCCTTTCAGGTGGGATCATCTTCGATTCTCTTAGGTGAGCCAGCAAATCTAAAAATAAAATGATCTGTAATGTATACAGAAATATATATTATATATACGTATAGGAAATCCATTGTCAGCTGGGGAACTCTAAATTGAGATGTAGATAAGGAAAAACGTTTCGGAAGATCTGAGACTTTTTCCACTTTTGGTATCATCGTGATCGCGCGGACGGAGAGTGGATCAGTCGTCGTGGCAAGATGGGGCGGAGAATTTGGTTTGCTAATAAAATGGAGAAGAACGTAGAGTGGACCCTTCATGATGATACGGGGATTGTTCCAGCGAGGAATCTTTCCGGCCATCGAAAAATGGTCGAGTTTCCAAGGGGAAAAGAATCCGACCGTCGATAATCTCATTGGAGATATACGTCGGCTAGATCATCCGTTATTTTTCAAGCGAAGAGTATTGGCTGTTGAGATAAGTCGGGAACCATTACTCAGATTAAAAACAAACAATCTTGTATAAACATGGATCCTCCGTCCATTTCTACTTCGCCTCGTCTTTAATTTATAAACTTTCGAATACGTTTTTATTATCAGACAGTCTTATATATGGTACTATAGTAAACATCATGATGAATTTTATTTTATTATTTGATTTTTTTATTTCATTATTCGTCAGTTGTCGCGTCCTGCGAAGGCATGCCTATATATGGTTACATGGTAAACGGGAAGAGTCTCCAAAAACGAATATGTGACGTTTGGAAGGAACGTGGACATATATTTTTGTTTCCCTCTTTTATCCACCTTCTGTCGACCTTTGTGTCGACGTTTGGTAACCAAGCGCGTGTCGTCGCGAGTTCGATATCCGAGATCTAAACACGGGCGAGTTTTGTCTCGTAACTTCATAACCATGATGATTATTCGTGTCAAATATTATTTACGGGGTTACGAAGAAAGAGACCGAATATCTTTACGATTTCACGGGCGCTGCGTAGTTTATGTCATGCATAAATAATCGTAGGTCAAAGTTTGTTGATGAGAGGCTCCAGGTATCTTCGAATATAGAACGCAGAATTTTTGGTTACTCGTAATTCGCCGTGGGATGTGACAATACTTTTATATGTAATAAAACATATTTTATTTAAAATTCCATTTTACAGAAAATATAATATTTTTTATAGTAATATTTTAACGGGAAAAACATATGTATTATTTCTATTCTATATTTCGTATTCTATATTTTATTTATACAATGTCTAACGTTTGTAATGAATAAAAAAAAGAAAAAATAAATCAGGAACTCTATTTATTTTCATTAAAAAAATTTATTATAAACGTGTTTATTTATTATAGATGAAAATAATGAATAGCTATAGATTTAATTAAGTATGAATAAAAAATTCTACCCAATGGAGACTATACACGAGTTTTCAGAAAACAATGTAATCGTACACAGTTTTGTAAAACAGATTATGTAAACGAACGTAACTGCACAAAAATTCTCATAGAGGTTTTAAATGTAAAGAGGATTTAAATTTCACCAAATATTAAAGGTATGAACACGGTAATGAATTTTCATCGAAAATTGTATCCGTCCTCGGGGCTTTTGAAATCGACACGTTTACGTAAGTTAAACCGTACTGACGTGCCCGTGAATGTACGTTACATTTCGCACCGTTTGCGTATGTGTACGATCGACGTATAATTGAAGTCCGCGAGTGGAAATCGAGCGAGTGTGTGTGTTTACTCGAACGGGGAGGAAAATCGTGTACGATAATGTACACTTCAGAATTACCATCGACCAAAAGCTAATCTATCGATAATACGTGGACATCGACACTACTAAAATACGTTTCACGGTTACTTGGACATCGGCCGGTTTTCCCAGGAATTACCCTAAAAATATTAATTCGCCAAACTCCAATATAGTTCTGGTTGCTAAATTGCTTTCGTGCAACATTTACCGCTACTGTGATACGACCGTGGCAATAATAATTATTCTGTGCTGATTTTTTCGTAATTAATGAAAATACGCCGTTAAACATCGAATTAAATTATCGTTCGAACGGTAAATACAAACACGCCATTAATTCTCGCTAATACCTTCAACTCCCATTAAAAAAAAAACGATTATTACTTTTCCCTCCCACGTTTTTGAAATTTACCCCCAAAGTTCCATAATACTCGTAATGATGAAAAAAATCGTCGATCATCCGGACAATTGAAATAAACATCAGTGGTCAAACGAAACAAATATGAAATCAATATTAAAGGAAAAATAAAATCGGTTCGCTACTCGGAGTTCGCTGTTCGCCAATAAAATATCAAGTACCCAATCTCTTACTTTACGATATTTCGTATCTAACCGCAGGTAAGTTCGAGCTTTATCGCTCATGTCCGATGTTCGATCAAACGTACTTCATATCTGGAATTTAGACTTTGACACTGGAGTATTTTCGAGTAATGCAAAGCTTTCGAGATTTATGGAGAAAAGATGATTTTTTGATCTGTTATTTCGAGATGTTCGAGCAATCGAAAAAAAAGGCAAAACTTTTTGCACCCGGTTGGATAGTCATAAATAATCGATAAATCGTTATTGCGAATGTGGAAGGTTTTGGGGAGTGGAGGAAGGGCATGAGGGAGTTTGGTCCCTTTTGGGCTCATACTCCCACGAGTATTTACGTGCACGTGAGGAACGGAGGTAGCGCCGTTATACGAGAGGGTGGAAATAAAGTTAGGCCCGTGTACGTGCAAGAAAACGCTCTCGGGAAATATTTTATGTTTCAGCCGACACCGTAAAATTCACCCGGGCTACCCCTCGCGCCATTTAAGCTTGGCTTGACTCTCGTATCCCCTGACGTCACCGACCAACCCTCTTCGAGCACCTGGACCTATATTTCTCTTAGCTGATTACATTCGCTGCTCTCGGACATCCCCTAACCCCAACCTATGCTTTCTTTTTTGTCTCTCATCCTCTCTCACTTACGTTTTCTCGCTATCACCGTCACGTTTTCCCTCTGGCTGACTTACTCTCGTTTGGTCTGCGTCCCTGACCCCGAATCTCACCGTCGACCTTAAAACCGACCCTTCGAGCCCGTTACACGCTCCACCCCACGTTGGGCCAATTTTTCCGAAACTCGACCATGCAAAAGGAAAACATTTCCATTGCAAAGGGAGCTTGGATCGAACGACTTTTTTTTTACGGTCTGTTTGACAATTTTCAAAGTCGATGAAATTTGTTTTTCTTTTTTTTTAACATTGTCTTGTCGTCAGGACCTGCAGAGTTGACTACTTGGCTTTTCTATGGTTTGTTTTTCTTGGTAACATTTTTGTTTAATGTGCCTTAACAATAGTTATGTAATTTCGTCTACGAAAGTCAAAAAAATAAGTTGCCATTTTTTTCTTCGATCGTTTAAACGAAGTAGACAATGGTTTCCATCAATATTATCTATTCCACGAAAACAATTTGTTTTTTAAACGTCAAATTAACCGGAGATCCAAAATCAAGTACACCGTTTAAACTGTCAAAGTTTAAAGTTCTTTCAGATGTTTGTCGATAACTGCTTGTATTATACATATTTTTATTAGAAATTTAGCATACAACGTCGTAAATCTACATAAACATAAATGTGCGAACGATTTTCCGTCCATTTTATTTTGGTACTTCAGGACCGATTACCCAATCTTGAATAAAGTGTCGCAACGAGAATTATCCAAAGATCACCCATTAGAATAGGCACTTTCATTGACACTTTCATTGATATTCTGTCCGATTACCATTGTACTATTTCACCGAAACTGGCAGACCGTCAATACCGAAAAATATCGTCGGACAATCGGTACCACTCGTCAACAATATTGTACAAGCAAAACTATTGCTCATCGATGGAGAATTGATGATTGTTTGCATGATAAAGTAGGTCAGCACGGTGGAATAAACGACGAACGTTTCATCGTTTTATTTATGAAGGGGAATGTGCTCATTGATGTCTGGAATTGCGGGCGTGTGGTGTTGCGCAGATTAGAGGAATAGAACAGGGAGATATATTTGCGAGCATGGTGTGCCAATACTCGAGTATTAATTAGTCGTGAGCCGGGTGTTCCATTGTCAGGTCAGCGTGCCACCTGATGAGAGGATGAACGGTGAGGGGCTTTGTAGTTTCATCGGTACTCGGTGGGGTTCGTTTTACCGAGGAAATCCAGACGGGCGTTATTAGGCACAGGAGCCTAGTAGAGAAGTCCACAACCCCATACTGGGTGTACCCCATAGCCTGTTTTTTCATTCGTCTCCTCCCTTTTCGCCGCACCTCGTCCCTTCGCAATTCACTTCCTTTCTCACTTTTACTCGCACGCGTAGCTGCGAAGCTATCTGCCAACATCACTCTACCCTTGTTGCGACCCGATGAGGGTAACATAAAAAAAAGACAAAAAAAAAGAAAAATCTCAAGAGACTCGCGTTTTTTTTCCCCGTTTCGAAACTCATCCACCACTCGGTACATCGCACGGTTGGAATCGTGCTTGTTCTCCTACGAACAGGCGGGTTATTGCTTTCACCTGGAAAATTCATGACGCGAAGCCTATCGCTCGTTATCAAAATTCGACTCGATTGAGTTTCACTCTCGTGCGAACCGTTATTCTGGATTGTGGACTTTGGAAATTTTTGATAGTATTAAATAGGATTCTAGACTGCGAGGTTTTGGATTTGAGATTGCAATAGTTGGGACTTTAGATTGCATAGAGTAGAATTTTTAATGACTACAATTGGGATTTTAGATTGAAATAATTGGGCTTTTTTATTTCAATTTCGATTGCAACAAATATTACTGTAGGTTGCAATACGTTCAGATAGTCACAATTCAAAATTGAAAAATAGTCACCTTTGATGTCACAGGTTTTTTTCCAAATTCCCCGTGCCATCGTGTTAAGAAGAAACTGCGAAACTATAAAGAACTTCTCGTTACTTTCTAACGATGGAAATTGAATCATTGGGAGAGATGTTCGCAAAGGGCCACGAATCAAGATTGAACAAAAGAATCTTTGGAAGGTTTTTCAATGGAAATATGTTTGTCGACCAAGGAAGCAAGAATATTTAATTAACTGATAAACTGTCTGATAATCGTGTAAATGTCAATTTCTCCCGTTAATTAGCGTAGGCATTTAATGGAAAATGCATTACTCCTATCTCGTTTTCGGGTTCCAAGGAAGTTCCTTTTGGCTTGAATAAAAGCGATCTCCATCGGGATATCAGGTGTACCGAGTATAACGATAGGATATACGAGAAACAGGAGGGAATGCGTAATCGCCAAATCCACGAGAAGCGAAACTCAATAACGTTGAAACTTTCAAGACTCTAATTAATCGGCCAAGCGCCCTAGGCTTTCCCTACCAACGTATTTTGTACTTTCGTCCGTAACCTACAATTTCCGTTGAATATTTGCAATTCTCGTTTGCCCAGCCATCCAAATTAAACGAGAGGGTGAATGCGAAACTTCCGAATTTTCGAAGCGGATCGAGCGACTTTCGGTGAGGTCCCTGCGATCGTCCGATTCGAATGAAACCAACGAACCCTCATCGAAAATCGTATCGGCCTGGTGAAAAGAAGAGTTCTGGAAGAAGGAAAAGAAGAAATAAAAAACGATGAAAAATAAAAAATAAAGTTCTTCGCGACCCAGTTCGCACATTCAGCAACAAAGTTACCAGCCCTTTCCATCTCCATCTGCGACAATGGCAGGTACAGTTCATGCAGGACTTTCATCGGTTTGGCATTCTCCTACCACAGAATAAGCAAAATCAAAACTGAGTTATACAGCTCCCAAAAACTTCTTCCGCCTATTAAACGACGCGAGTACTCCGGGGACTCCGGAATTCGACAACGAATTCATTTAAACTTTCAAAGCTTTTAATCCGCTCAGACTCGAAATCGAGCTTATTTATACACGGGGGTACGCACTCCCAGTAGTACGAGGAATTTTCGAAGCTGTCGCATCTTGAACGTCAAATATGAACACGAGTAAGCGAAAGACGAACAAATAACTTTTGTGATCAGAAGAAAGTAAGTTTTGAGACAACAACTAATCAATATTTATCGAACAAATGAACTTTGAAAAACAACCACTGATAAATCATGATAGCGTTTCGAATGTTCAACATTTTTTACGATATTTTACATATTCGTTCAGTTAATCCTTAATTTAAATTGAACTAGCCGATTCATAAAATTCAAAACGTTAGGCCATATCGGAAAAATCCCTGAAATATATTCTGCTAAAAAAAAAAACTCGCAATATGAACCCAAGTATCGAACGATTTATGTGAGTCAAGCTCAACTATATTAGATGTCAAATATGCTGTACATGTTAGATGAAAAAAGAGAGGCCAAGATCATAAACTATCAGCATACGTTTTGCATGAGATCAAAAGAAGCGAAACGGTTCACGGCAAGTCAGGTGGATAAAACGAGCGTGCCTTAGCAGTAAACTTAGAACGATAAAACTTAAGGATTATCTCTTTAGCCGGAACATTTTGTTGAGCCTGGTGCTGGTACCTTCGAGAATAAAAGAGATATGTGGCTATCGCAACTATCCATGCTTAACCATATACACGTACATATATAAATATATATATTTACATATGTGTGTGTGTGTACAAAAATCGAAAAAAACATAATCCACTTAGATTCTTCTATATCTATATATTTTTTGTTAATCTCTCGATCGTAGAAATATTTCATTTTTCAATTTAATATTTTCGAACGTGAGCACGAAACGAAACGAAAAGAGAAGAAACAAAAGTGGCGCAACAACTGCGATATAATTCAAGTAGCACTGTCGGAAAACTTGGACCGGAAGTTTCACGCGACCGTGCCAACTTGAAGCTGAGGAACTTAGTCCAAAGACTTTCGAGTATCCGCGTTCTCCCTGTCTTTCTCTCTCACTCTCGTCATGTTGCACAGATAGTAATTATCAACTAACTTTGTTGCACCGAGTTAAACTCAATGCACAATTTTCGAGGCATATGATATCGGCTACGGACGAAATATTTGTAAATTATGATGCATTTTTAATATCGTCATAATGTTTATTTTTATTGATTCATCATTCATAATAGATTAACGGAATTAATAGTTTTTCCTCGTCAAATTCAATCGTCTAATGTTTCATTAAACGATTCATGTTCGTTTTTTATGAGTTCATAATTCACAATTAGATAATTTAATGAAATATTGTATTTGCTGAATTCAATTGTTTCATGTTTTATTCATTGTTGAATTAGTCGAAATAATAAACGAGTCGATTGCCGATGTAAAAAATGGGGTTTCCCGTTTTTAAAACAAAGTTGAATGGTCCTGGTAAGACCTTGAGATGAGGTTCAAGGTCAAATTAAAGGTCATCATAGGATTCCACGTTAAAAACTACCTAAAATCTGAGCTTCAATGTTTTTTTAATAAAAAAAACCTTCAAGGAAAATTCTCGGGGGTTTCCATACTTTTTCCCCATACTGTATGCAATAGCAGATTGTGCGCGGGTCAGTAAAAGTGTATCCTAACCTGTCACTCAAAAAGTAAATGTCATTGTTCCAAATTTTGTCGCTCAGCTGTTTTGCACGATCGAACGGTTTATGTTAGTGTTTTTTCACGCTTGTGTCGAGTTACGAATGAAAAAATAGTCGATATAGCTCTTGCTATTCGTGCCATTTTTATGACCAATCACGACGAATTCGATTGTCGTGGCCCGTCATAGACACTCGGTTCAGCGCAGGATCGTTCATTTGCATAATGGATTGCGAACCAGTATCGTCTGTTACAAACCGATTACATTTTTTATACGTGTCCAAAAATCCCCGCCATTGGAGAAACTACGTTTTCATGGAATTTTCCAGCAATGCTCAAAACGGAAAACCATTGTGAGAAAAAATAAATTGGGTTTCAAAGTTTGCGTTTGCAGACGCGTGTGCGTATACGGGTTTTTAAACAAAGGGCTCGTAGTTTTCCAGATTTATATCCCTATCGAAAAAAAAACTATTTTCCCTTATTGGGAAAATAATTATGGAAAAATACCACTCGTTTGTTTCAACATTTAAAGTATAAATGGCTTTCGTAAATGTTAATATCATTATAAATAACTATTATGCCGAAGTTAAAATTAATAATATAACTATTAATAAATGTTTATATTACAACTATATTTCATTTCCTATTTTCAATGCCAGTAATATAGAGAAAACTTACCTTGCTTTTTAATTTTTTAATCGGAAAACGTGTAACAGCGTCCAAGACATATTTTTGTAGAGGATTGGATACTTTATTAAAACATATTACTTATTTTTTAAATCCTAAATCTACTCTTGCGAAAATTTGACAAGTAATTTTCATAATGTTTACAACTGGAGTGGTAGTACATTTCAATTTGTGATAGTGACTTTGATTTACTATCGCTATGTCAGTAAACCTCATTCAGTGACAGTACATTTTATTTACTGGTAGTAAGTTTCGTTTATTGATAAATAGAATCAATTTCTTGATATTTCTCGATTATTTCGCGAAATTGGATTTCATTTACTGACAGTAAATTTCATTTACCGATACTGATTTTCATTTAGTGACATTTTCATTTATTGATCATATTCTATATTTCACTTTTCTCGCGAAACAATGAGATTTTATTACAAAATGACTGTCACGCTTGTCATAGGTTCTAGATTCGCCAAGGTCACGGGGGAACTATGGAAAACTCGTGTGGGCATAGCTTTATATTCTCCCCATTTTCCGGTGCCCGGACTTTTCATTGAAAACTCCGCACCATCGTTTCAGAAATACCAGTCTTCCAAGCGAACGGCTAAGCGGTCATCGCTCCGATTATTGACCATGAGTACATCTGCAAAGCTCGAACTACCGCGAAACCCCTACCACCTATCGAGCACTGTCTCGATTAAATAGGAATATACATTGGAAGTGCATCTGTACTCTTCCCATATGACAGACCAGGGGGAAACAATAAGGCTGAGAAAATAAAATCAATACTTTCAGGTAAATGAACGAGCGATCACTGACACATAGCGAAAGGACAGAAATACGTCAGACACAAACCGATCGATTTGCGGTAGTCTGTGAACGAGTTGTTTTCAACCGTGAGATCACATAACTTGCGAACACCATTGGTAGTCTATTTGGAAGTTCGAAATGCTCTATTTTACATCCAGCAAAGTAAAAGCCGGTCAGCTTCTTCGTATCCACAAGTTCACTGTTTTTAAATAAACCGCGCTCGAAAAGCCGTGATTGTTCGTTTTTTCGTGGTCAACTATCGGGAGAATCGATCTCTGTACTGGAATTCTCAATAGAGAACGTTCGCGCGATGTAACGAAAAAGAAAACCGAGTGCTACATCTATATACGCGTATATTGGCTTGTCCAAAAGTACCAGGCATCCTGTAAGTATTCTATCCGGCCAAAAAATCGAATGTCTCGGTAAAAAAAAATTAGTAAATAAAACGAAAATAGAATAATAAAACAAGCTTTATTCACTTCAATATACCGTTTGATAAACTGATGTACGACTGCTTTTTCGCTGAGATATTCGATTTTTTGTCCCGACAAAAAACAAGGTACTTGATACTTTTGAAAAAGACTGTATATGCATACATATCTGTATACATGTGTGCTTGTGTGAAAAGAGAGAAAGAGAGAGAGAGAGATAGAGAAATTGGGCCATCATCGTTATCACGCGGTTGACCCCATCGTAGGGTATTCTTCAATAGTGTATGGGATCGAAGCGCGCTGATACATGTAGAAGCCCAGAACCACGTTTCCCAATTTGCAATCAGCGAGAACTACCTTTTTTCACCTTTTTCTCTCTCCAGCTTCTTCTTTTTTTTCCCTCTTCACCGAATTGTATCCATGTCACCTGTGTCGTGGCCAATTTCGAGATTGGCCACAATCGAATTTCCCCTGTCGACGGGTGTCTCCGCAGGTACTGCTTAACACTGTCTCTCCATCACTCATTTTATCTTTTTTTTTTCCTTCATTTCTCTGTCTCGGTTTCGCTTTCTGTCATTTTCTCACTCTCTCTCTCTCTCTCGCTGTGTCTTCCTTCAATCATTACTTCCATTTTCTATTTTATTTTAATTTTGTATAATTTTTCATTTATTTAAGTTAACATTTTTCTGTATTATTATTTGTTTTTATTTTTTGTGTTTTGTACTTTTTAAAATATTATTTTTTGCATTTTCGTATGATTCATACATTTGTTATTATTATTATGTTGCCCGACAATATGACTAGGTCATAATAAAATTTATCATCACCGTCATCTCTCTCATCTACCACGCGTTTCTATAAAAAAAATATTGTGATCCGTTAAGAGGGAAGAATGTCAGGAATTATTATTATTGTTTTTTTAAAAAGTGTTGAAATCGTTACAAACGTTGTTTGTAAAGTTTACACTTGGCCGATGGTTGATCGAAGCTTCGGCGAGTCAATGGATACACGTTAGGCTGTGAGTACACGTGTACACAGATTGGGGTATACGAAGGAATTTGATTAATTGATCCTCTGCATGGTATGGAATTTTTACTCGTTGGTTTTTTTTTGTTCGAACATTTTTTTGGTTTCTGGGGCTTGTTATTGGCTGAAGTGAATTTGAGTAGTTTGCTCGAGGTTCACGGTGCATATGTATGAGAATAAATTTGTGACAGTCGCGAGATAAAAATTTCATAGATACGAGAAATCATTTTCGTATATCTAGGATGTTATTAATTTTGTGTATTGAGATTTTCATTCATGATATTAATATTTACATTCTTTTTTTGCATACAATTTATGAATATTGTATAATTGATTATTATGTTTGTCTTTTATAATAAACTTGTCAATACAATTAATTAATCTGTATAGAAATGTAATAAATGTATCATTTTTTTCTAATACAAACTTTTGATGAAAAATCCTTTATCTTTTAAATAATCTTCTTTTTATGTTATCGACATATTTTTGAACGCGGTTTTTTCCAATTCCCGTACAAGTTCCAAAAAAAGAAAACGAACTTCCCAATAGATGCAACTTTACACTCAGTTTTTATCGAAATACCAAAAAAATACAATTGACAAGACTGGAATGATTCATCAATCAGAAAAATCCGCTCCTCTTTCAGACAGTATAGCTAGGATAAAAGCTCGCGTGAGAATTCCCGAAATTGATTGCATAATTTTAATGAAATTATACTTCATTTTTAAAAAAATCGATCATTGCTGTAATTTAAATATTATGGAATTTGATTTTTTCCTAATTCCAAGAGAGATTCCAAAAAAAGGCATTTCGTAGATAGGGCTATTTTTCGACCAGTGAAATCGAACACTATCCAATATATATATATATATATAGTTCGATGGCTGCAGCAATTAACACTCCGTTTTAATCGCAGGCCAATTTTTAATTTCGTATGATAAAGACTCCGTTGCGCACTTCGGGACAAATAAATTTGGCCCAGCCTACTTGTCCTTGAAAAAAAAAAATCGACTGTGGAGAAATACGCGAACAGTAGGAAACAAAGAAATGAAAAGAAAACAATAAACACAGTCGCCCCTCAGCTTGGAGTTTGGTAGCTGTTCAATCAGAAATCAAGAATCGACCTGATATCTCAAGCTTCGAGATAGGCACGCAGTGAGACATCGCTATTCGTAGCCAAATCAATACTCCATCGATATTCATTACCATGGAAATTGGAACGCGATTTGTAAACAAAGAGGAGCAAAAAAAAAAAAAAGAAAACTTTCGACGCGTAGAAATGTAAATTGAAGACGATACGAAAGAAGGCCCCTTTCCTCTCGTTCGCCACTCGAGGTCAAAACACATTTACCGGATCCTGAAAATGAACGAATGCTGAGAGAAGAAAAGGCACTCTACGTTTTTTCCTCGCGTACTGAGAAATTTTCTTGAATAAATTTCGAAATAACGAGACGTTCCCTCGGTACATATGGTAATGTTGGACAATGGTATCTTTGTGCAGAGTCGTACGCATAAATTTCCTTGAAAATCGAAAGTAGTGTTTGACGGTTCTTCAAACTTCTGAGACTTCTTTATTCGTGCTGCAACTCCTTTGACGAAATACCACTTTTATTTCTCGTAACTTTTGTACGTTCGACGAATTGTACAGTGAAACCTCGATTTTCTAGCACAGGCAAGAAAAGACTTCGTACGAAATACGAGGTATGAGTATTGTTGAAGGACATGAAACGGTTGGAAGGGCAGGTATATTCAAACCCATTAGAATTTTGTTTAAAAATGTATCGAGTTATCTCTGAATCTGTGGACCGATGGCGTTTATATAAAAAAAAAAGTCAAACCGTTTGTCAAATACAAATTTTTTCCTCGCTTTTTAATATTATTTTTTATGAATATTAGTCAATATGTGAAAAAATGGGTATGGACATATATATATATATATATATAAAATAAAAGATCAAATTGTTGTTTGTTTTCGGACGCAATTTGTATATTATCTATTTGAAATGGATTTTTATCGACGTTGAAAAATAAATGACGGTAAAAAATTGAACAATCAATTTGATATTTTGAATATTGTAACATTAAATAGTCAGAAATAGTATAGCATTAAATATATTGAACATTAAATAGTATAGAATAATCGTGACTCACCCTTCATACCGAGTGACAACGATCCTCGTCTCGAGGACACGCCAATGTTGATGAGGATTAAGATTAATATGATCGCATGAGCGCCTATAAACGATCGATGATCTTTTGACCCCAGATACCAGTTCTTATTTTCAGCAATGCAGTATTTAGCGTCGTGTAACGTAACAGCCTGTAATTTGAAAAAGAATAAATTCATATAATTATATTTTGTTATCATATTAAACATTATATTTATATTTTATAAATATGACCTTGACTCAAAATATGTCATATTCAAAATAAAATTAAAAAAATAAATATAAAAATATGGTAAAAAGGAATGTCCAGAAGTTAAAGCCTTCATGCATTCTCATCATGATAGTCCCTTTAAAATAGTGTGAATTTTGGCGTTCTCCACTATACCATTAGATGTGACAATATCTGGCTAAAAAAATCTTCATTTTACTTGGAGCTTTGAAAAAGAGTTCTTCGTCAAATACTCGCAAAAAAATCGCACCCTCACATGCTTCGTAATCCCCTTTGCGAGTAATTATCCTCGGATGAATTAAGATTGTAAAAGTTAAAAAAAATTCGACCCGATTAATGATAATGAAATCTGGTTGACTCGACAAACGCAATATCGCGTGTGACCTGCTACGTAGAGGTAGAATGCGAAACGTGCTGGAACTATTTAGACGCAGAGGTGAGTGCGATAAGGGCCGCTCTAGAAACCTCAAATTAGAAGAAAAAAAAAAACGTTTCACAGTTGAGAAAAATTGCGAAAGCTTCTGGACGACGTCATTAGGAGGGTTATTAACGCGGTTCCGATTCGTCGTGCCTCGTTTCATTTATGCCATAAGCAAGGTAGTCAAACCGAGAGAAATTTTATCGATCCAAATCTTAGATAGTCTCGAAAAATAAGCTTATCCATAATTTCATTATTTACACTTCAAATGCATTTTTTTATCAAGTATATCAACGGCTTTAGGAGCTATGCATCTATTCTGTCAACGAGAATTATTATTAGTTGTTAATGGTTACCAAATTCCTTCATATTCCATCCGGCTCATCTATATTTCTCATTCAAGTATTATTGCAGCCATCGCTGGGTAAAAAGTTTGTTCAAATTGAGAATCGTGAATTTACAAGTCTAAAACAAGTCTTACATGTACTTTTAGCAAAAACTCGGGCATATTCGTAATCAGCAGAAAATTTCCGATTAAATACACCCTTTTAAGAGGTTAAAAACTAAAAAAAAAAAATTTCGACCTCCCCGGCGACTTTTCCAGAATCTGAAAAATCGCGATATTTCAAAATATCGTAGAGTGAGCTTCTCATATGCTATGGGGGTTCATTGGGGGAGTTTGGAAAAGGTTTTTGCCTAACTTAAATAATGGCGTTGGATTCGTATCGATATCTCGTATGGTTTTCCCGGGAGCTCGACTCGAAAAATCGGAAAAAAAGAGGCAAAGGGGTATGTATGGAAAAATTTGCAAAAATCGATGGTCCAAATTTGAAATTCTGCCAAAAATCGAAAAACCATGGGATTTTAATGATTAAAAAAGCATTTTGAAGAGAAAATCATAACGAAGAGATCGAGCACAGAGTGGACTGTCAAATCGTAAAGGGAAAAAAGTTATCGATGATTTAGTGAAAAAACTTATTTCGCCCAAAAATCGAAAAAAATTTTGGATTTAAAATTTTTTTTTTATTGGTCCATTTCGATGTAACTTTGTCCCCTGAACACGAATATACCATTTATTTCGTCCAAAACCCAAAATTTCTCGGAAAAAATGTCGAAAAAACAGTTTAGAAAAGGTTTTTCACATTTTCCCAGTCTAATTTTGCACTGTCAGCAAAAACTCAGGCATATTCGTAATCAGCGGAAAATTTCCGATCAAATAGATCCTTTGAAGACGTTAAAAACGGAAAAAAAAAATTTTCGACTTCCCCCGGCCACTTCTCCAGAATCTCAAAAATCACGAGATTTCAAAAGGTCGTAGAGTGAGTTCCTTACGTGCTATGGAGGTTCAATGGGGGTGTTTGGAAAAGGTTTTTGCCTGACTTAGATAATGGCGTTGGATTCACATCGATATCTCTTATAGTTTTCTCGGAAAGTCTACGTGAAAAATCGGAAAAAAAGAGGCAAAGGGGTATGTATGGAAAAATTTGCAAAAGTCGATGGTCCAACTTTGAAATTCTGCCAAAAATCCAAAAATCATCGAATTTTAATGATTAAAAAAGCATTTTGACGAGAAAGTCATAACAAAGAGATTGAGCGCAAAGTGGAGTGCCAAATCCCAAAGGGAAAAAAGTTATCCGTGATTTAGTGAAGAAACTTTTTTCGCCCAAAAATCCAAAAAAATTTTGGATTTTTAATATTTTTTTTATTAGTCCATTTCGATGTAACTTTGTCCCCTGAACACGAATATACCATTTATTTTCCCGAAAACCCACAATTTTGAGGGAAAAATGTCGAAAAAAAAATTCTACAACCGGTTTTCCCATGTTCCCACTTTAATTATGCACTTTCGCCAAAAACTTGGGCATTTTCGTAATCAGCAGAAAATTTACGATTAAATAGACCCGTCTAAGAGCTTAAAAACGGAAAAAAAAATTTTCGACTTCCCCCGGCCACTTTCCCGGAATCTTGAAAATCACGAAATTTCAAAAGGACGTAGAGTGAACTCCTTATATACTATGGAGATTCACCGGCTTTGTTTGTGGAAGGTTTTTGCCTTACCTAAATAATGGCCTTGGATTCGTATCGATATCTCGTATAGTTTTCCCGGAAAGTAAATACTACTTATATCTATGGGAGTATCGAAAACACACACGTACATATACGTGTGTGTTTTCGTTGCGACGAAACTACGAGCGTCTTTTCTCCACGCTACGCTCGTAACGAACCCACACGTAAATAAACAAACACGCGCCTACGCTCAGCGCTCGGCACTTGTCCTGCCACGATTCTTCGCCCGAAAAGTCGAAACATCGTGGCCGAATTCGCACCATTCGTCGGTAGTTACTCGCAGCGCAAAACTCCAAAATTGTCATTACCGACGTAACGAGGTGGTGCGTCGAAAGTTTCCAGCGTGTTCGTCATTCCCTTAATCCGACTGGTTTGTTTCTTTATTCTTTTGTTTATTCAATCTATCTTATCTTATCTACGATTTTACCTGACGAACGGTCAACCCACGTAGAATCCTCCAGGTCAATCGTTTCTTCAGTTTCGAAGTCGTCTATCGTTGGTATTTCCACTCAGGGAATCGAGAGACGACACGGTAGAATTTCACACACTTCGAGATCACTGATCAGCGAGTTCGCACCTCCCGACAATAATTGGATCGAGTTAACGAACGGTAAGATCGTCCGATGTGACGCACTTCGTTTACTTTTCTCAACTTTTTTTCCCTCCACGTTGGATCATTCAATAAAACAATAACGAAGCACCGCAGCTGTGAGAGTACTTTCTCTTTCTCTGGCACTGAGTCTTTCGCAGCTTCATTTTACTTATCCACGTCACAGTCACTTAATAGCTGTGAAAATGTCGAAGAGAGCTTCAAGTCACACGAAAAAGCTTTTGCCTCGCCACCTCTGGGGACTTCCAATTTCAATGACGTTAAAATTGTCAGTCACAGTGGATTCGTTGAAGCGCCACTAATGGCCGCGTGAACGAGACATGATTTAGATTCGTTGAGATTACGGATAAAACAGAAACGACAACACCAAAAAAGAAATAATCAACTGCCGATTGGCAAGAACGAATTCAGGTTGGATGAAAACGTTTTGTATTCCAAGGACTTTGAATCCTGGGTAACTGAATTCAGGATAGGCCTGATTCATCGTTAATGAAGAACCAGATAAACGACGATAAGAATTCCCCTAGTCGCTTAGGAATTGCACGAATTAATAATCCACGAGCGTGACTCGGTTGGCCTGTTGGGACGGAAACTTTCGCGATTCTTGTAACGGTCAATTAAAAATAAAACGAGGGTTGTTGGGTCAGCTGTACCCTATAGATGTACATTACGGATGAGTTACTGGGTCGTAATCATCATTAAACTTTTTTCTCTTTAACGAGCTTACAAAAAATGCGTTTTTAGGTCGAGGTCAAGCTGGCTAGCTCGGTGAGACCTTCACGAAGTTCGTCCAGGTTTAATATTTAATTGCAAGCGTGCTTGGTTATCTCCGGCCACAGATTTGTGGCTTAACGTAATAATTATACGCAACTCTACGTAGCCAGCCGCCTCACCTGTGGGAATTTACGCTGACGAAGTAAGTTTTAAATATTAGGTGTAGTAAAAAGAAATCTATTATTTTCTGGAGTTAACCAATCACAAACTGAGTCAACCAATCACAATACTGTCGCAACATTTTGTTTAGTACGAAACTTCATCTTTCTAACGCCATAGAATTATGTAACAATAAGTACCTACGATAATGAAAAATATATATATATATACTTTTTTTCGACTTTGAAATAATTCTGTAAAATGACGCTATCAAACATTTTTCTGTACATCAATGAAACTGTTAACCCTGAAATGTTGATTAAAAAAAAAACTATCCGATGCAATTTGTTACAGTCGAGTCCAAACGTAATTTCGACAGTTACGTTTTTTTTTCGTTTCGAAGAATCTGGTGACTTGGTTTTCAATGGTTCTACTCGTCACAATATCTTTTCTTGCAACTATTGGATTCTCGTGTGCATGGTTCTTAACCTGGCTTTCTTACGCATAGAGCTCGTCAAAAAAAAACGCAGGACTTTTGGATGAATTCAATGGTTCCTTTCAACGGGTCTTCTTGCAGTATACCGAATGCTTCTTCGATCGTAAGAGATATTTTCTCGATTCAGCTTGCTCAGCAGAAAAGTATTGTCGGAGTCAAAGAATAAGATGCGAGTAGTGAACTTTGTGACTTGTTTTATCGGGAATCAATTTTTCCTCGCAGTCGTTTCACTTTCGGCATTTTTTAAGGTTATTTCTCCAGGAGTTAGGAAGACTGCACTATTGGATATCAAAGGCATATTAACTTTTCTCAATTTGATCTCCGTTTCATGCGGGTCGATAATCTTTGCATCTTCGACTTCGCGACTTCGAACCTGGACCTTGAAAGATTCTACCATCCAGCGAGAATTTATCTTGACGAGCAAACACCATCGAGTTGACAAAAGCTGGAAAAGCTCCGAGATCAGCCTGGGGAATCAGGGTAAAAAAAAAGAATAGCCACCCTCTTTTCTAGGATTATTCGTGAAGTGTACAAATTCCTTCGTGAAAATATTCATCGCGGATGAGTCGCCATTGTCCAAAAGGACGCCCCGAGTAATACCAAGGGGATTTGGAAGAGTGGATCATTTCTGAGAGTCGAAAGTAGAAGCTGCCCTCAGGAAACGTCCTCGCATTTTTATACTCCTCCTCCGAATGTGTCCTAAAATCGTGGCGTTCCATCCAACCCGGATCGATGATCCGAAATGACGTCAGTAAATTCGGATTGACCTAAGCGGAGTTGCGACGCTGTGTTGACGCCAATGAAATTGGAGATAGATGGGAAATTCAAAAAAATATATTTTTCTGAAGAAAAAAGCTGATGAACTTTCACCGAGGGTTTTTAGTGGTCAACGATGGACCTGTAATCAATATCGGTTGTCCGAAATTCTATTATCTGGTTCAAAGTTCAAAGCTTTTTTTCAGTCATGAGAAATTTGTTTTCCTTAGGGAGAATAAATTTAGTATATTGTTCCACGTCAATTTCAATGCTTCTAACGTAGAAGCATTTTTCCTCCGCTTTCCTTATCGCATCACGAGCCAGAGTTCTGCGAGATTACTCCTTTTGATTTCATTATTTTTCACCTTTCCGTCGTGAAATTTTATTCAACTTTTCTCACGAGCTTTCGTGACCTTTCCTCGGTCTTATCATATACACATACACACACAGTGTCGAATACCAGCACCGCTTTAAAGTGGTACACTAGAAACTCTTATCAGGGCAGAGGCGAGGGGCACTCGTAATAAACTGCACCAACGATTCCAGCAACTAATTCCAACCAAAAAGAAGACTTTTCTCTCTCCAGTACTGCACTGTCGAGAATTCCTGAGTTCCCTCTCTTCTCTCTCTTGCCCTTTCTCTCTCTCTCTCTCTCTCTTTCACTGTGCACCGTTGCACCACTACCATGAAGCGCGTTCGACCTCGACCTCGTTCGAAGGATTTCCGGTGACGCGGGAACCCTGTGCGACCTCGAATCGTGCTCTCCGCCTCGAGGGACGAAGAAAAGTGGGAACGAGAAAGAGCCCAGAAATGAAAGCAGCAGAATAACGAAAAAAGATGTCACTCTCACTCCGCGGACTTCCACGCTATAAGGATCATCACGAAATATCCCTAGGAAGACCGAATCCAATAAATGGCGATGTGTTGGGTTTAATTTCAGCCGAGAGGACCAAACGTTAAGATTCCCGTTTCCAAAAGATTATCCAACTCATCAAAATGTCTATGCTCATATCAATATTCCTTGAAGTATTCCTTCAAATATTTGTTCAATTCACGCTTTTCTTTTTCACCAAATTCGAATTCCCATTTGTACAAGTTGACCGTTTCCAAAATCTATTGAATTGGTATCAAGGAAACGAAGCGCGAAAAAATTTCCAACCGATCAATGAAGTCTTCTGAAAATCACCAGACTATCAAAACGAAAAAGAAAAAATAATAATAAATCGAATCGCCAAAACAGAGTAACACGATCTTCCATTCTTCCTACGTTCCATTCTTCTATTCACCAAGAGACATTCCGTATACGATGGGGAGCATTATTAGCACCAGTGCCACAGGAAGAATGATCAATTCGTCACTGAAACCCGACCGTTAAACCGTTCTTCCCTTTCTACGTCATCAATCACTCGCCGGTTGACAAAAAATGAAAAATCGTCATGTACGAGGGAAAGATCCAAAACGACCTTCAGTGCTCCGTCAAAGACGAAGAATTCGTCAACACGTCGCTGGCAAACCCACACGAACCGTTCCATCAATGAGATCCGAAAAGAACTGGCGAACAAGGTGAACTTGAAAAGAAAACTATTGAACGGAAGAGGAAAATTGACAATGGAAGACAAACGTCCAGACGTTGGCTCACACAATGACGTTGGCGATCTCCTGTTCCTTTTCGTGTCTCGTTTTGTTTTGTTTTTTTCTTTCTCTTCCGTATGTTGCGGGTCACGAGGAGATCGCACGCGCGGAGATTTAGCCCGGCGGACAGCTGACCTAGTTCGATAAAATAAAGTGGCGCGTTGGTGGCCAACAAGAACGAGAGTACAGGAGGTTTGGACATTCGTACGCGAGCGCGACGCGGAACTTACTGAACAACCGCTCCGCGGAAGCTTTCGACCGAGGAGGGCTGCTGCAAGCTCGGGCAGCGCTGGTCGTGCTGGTATCCCGCGGTGGCGCAGTAGAGAAGCTTTCCTCCTCATCGCTACGAAATAACGTTGTGTAAGAGGGAGGATGGCTGGAGGGGTTTGGGAATAGGGATGGCGGGAGGAGGGTGGGGGAAGGTGCCGCCACCAGTTCCCGCGAATCTACAGCAATGGGACAGCAGCGCCATCCTGACGTGTGCTATGATGCCGATTCTGGAGGTTCGTGTACCTTTGTACACATTCGTTCATCCGTTCGTGAGAGTGTGGAGAGAAAAGGGGAAGGGAACGAAGGGAGCGAATAGCTGGTACCTCCAGCTGTCCTTTTTCGTCCCACACTCTGCCTTGCAAATCCATGTATTCGTCACACGTGATTCGTGCAATTTGAAAAATTAATCCCCGGAATAATGACAACCACGCTAAGTGTGTTACAAAAATTTGGGAAGAGTTTTGGTCCCCTCTTTTTAAAGTATATGTTGCGGGATAGATATTAAAAAATGGCCGAAATACTTGAAAAACTTGGGGATCGTAGTTCTTGACGAAGATTAAGAATTATTTAGATTAAGAATTATTTTACAATTGTTCATTCAATTATTGAGTAAGTATAGAGATATCGATTTAATACGGTTGCTTATTGGGAAATAGCTTTTAAAGTTGATGGCTGCAAAACCCACGCGACCAATGGTTCAAGATCAAGTGATTGATCGGGGACAGCTTTCGATAAATAAAATTCTAAGTTTCTGGATAATTATTGATAATAAAATGATCTGAGCGAATTAATTAAATTAAACAACTGACCCTCTATTTCCCTGGTCATTTGGAACAGATATACAGCGAATTCATACATCGTCGCATCGGACTTCAATAATTATTGAAATTGTAAAATTAATGTTTCTCAATGTTGGATCATTATTAAATTAACTATTTGGATAAACCTTTTACCTGACAGTCCATTTATACACATTTCGTACAAGTGCCTTTAGAATCCGCATTACGCGTTTAATACTATACACTTTAATGTATTATTTCCCTATTGTGATACAATTCAGTACTACGAAACACATTTAACATCCGAACGTGAGAAAAGTTTGTGCTTCTACGTATTACGTGTTTTCATCAAAGCAGCAACAATGAATTCAAGTTGAATACCGTTCAAGTATTCAAACGTACGTATTCGACGCGTTGAAATTTTATTTACCACACTTCAGTTTAGCACACTTGCGTAACCTCGATATTTCGAGTTCACGTGTATCATTCCCACGTGTCGATTATGAAATTACACATTGATCACGTGTAACGAAAAATACATCTGGACTGACCGTGTACAAACAAACTTGGATTATCCCGTGACTCTGGGATAATTCTTCGAGTTCGATGGCACGTATTGGCAGACAAAATTCTACAGAAAGGCAGAGACGGAGTAAACGTTGCTCCCCTCCATATCGATCAGCCATGAATTTATACTCGGCGTTTTTTATACTCGGCCGAAGACTGTCAGCAGTCCAACTGCTCGTCATTTCCCTTCCTCGCACGTCATCAACTTTGGAGCCTCCGGAACGACCTTCCTGCGCTTCATATTTCATCGTATCGGCTTTCTCGTACTTTTCTTCCATCAACGGATCACGGCGGCTCTTTCTTTTCCTACGTTTCGCTCAATCCGATGCAACCCACCTTTCCCGGAAGAACCCCTCGAAAAAAAAAAAAAAAAAATAACGAAAGGATTCCCTTTTCTCCTCGTTTTATCATTTCTCGGTGAACGATCGCGAAAGAGGCGCAGAGAAGAAAAACGAGGGAGAAGTTGAGACTGGATGCCGAAAAAATATTAAAGCGTGAAACACGGGAGCGTTTTAAGGCTGGTGATCGTCGTTGGAAGAGCCTCCGGGCTGAGCTCCACCACCTGACAATCCTCTGATTCTCCCAACCCCCGACCTCTTTTTCAATGCGAATATACCGTCCCACGATGAAAGGATCGCGCATATAAAGGCCAAGACCAATGGCAATTCAACGTCCCAGTGGATTTCTAGTAGGCACGTTTTTTTTCTTTACTTTTTTATTTCATGCACGAAAGAACCGATGTGATGTACAAGGAGTTCAAGTGCGCCCTGTAGCTATATCTGCCCATGCATAGAAGTCGATGAATTATTCTTGATGCTTCACTTTTACAAATACTATTTGATGGACAACAAGCTGAATTGAATATTGACTGAGGCGGTTGTAAGCATGCCAAAGGATCGATGCGAAAGTCAAGTATCGGCTGTTTTAACAGGATTCGTGATCAAACCAAGATTCCTCGGTACTCGGACACACTCGTGTCCACTCTGGACAAACATCGGACCAATCACTTATCCGGCATGCATGGGTATGATTGATGGCAAACGTAACCTATATTCGTAATTCTCGGGTGCAGTTGACCTCATTTACGAACCAGTCATAAGTGTCATATAAAGTGAAGCTTCAAAATTCCTTATCGAGGAGTTCGAGTATTATAAGGGAAAATAAAATTGATTCTTTTTTAATAAAACAAGAAAAAACAAGATACGATTTGACGTTGCCTAGAAAAGTGTTGTTCGATGATGCCAAGCTTTGGAGCTTGTCTAACTCAATGAAATGACCAGTTGCGCCGAAACGAAAGATTTCCCATTGGTTGAAGTTAAAACTGAAATAACACGACCATTCCTGTCCAACTCGCTTGGGTTCGAGGATGGGTAGAATCAGCGCCGATGTTTTGGCTAATCGGGGTGATTTGTCCGTTCAGCGTTGACGAGTCTAGATCAGGGGAATCGTTGCGCAAACGTTACCCTGGGCCATCAATGGTACCGCTTATGGTGCGTGATCAAATGTCATAGGGATGAAAAGCTTGTCGCTGGGATGCCACGGATCTCCGATGTGGAATGATTTGTAGCTGAGATGTTCGGAGTGATTAGATGTAATCAGGAAGGACACGTACGCGGCAATAACCACCCTTCGCATCGAATGGTTGCTATAGATACGTACACGCCGTATCACGAACGAAGATACGTGCGGACGTACAAGCGAACACGACACGCAGCTCAACACGAAAATCTCGGATGGTAATCAAGCACCCCACCGATTCGCTGCATCCCTTGATCTCCCTACTTCGAATCGTCCCCCGCGCCCCTCATTGCGCACGCACGAACGTCTGACGTCACCTTCTCATCTCCGTCTCTTGAAGTACATCTGATGTACATCGACCAAGCTTTATCCACCAAAATTCGTCGGTAATTAAGAACACGACCCTTAATTACTTTCATCGTTTGTTTGCCGTGTTGTTTCACCAAAGACAATGAAAGACCCTCGGTTACTTTCACTTTCAAATTCAAACGCCAGCCGTAATTGACTTGCGCTACTTCAGCCGAGATGTCGACGAGAGGAAAAGAGAAGCAGGGAGAGAGAAAGGGGCGTTGGAGTGGACTTTTGACGTTTTAGGTACCCAACAAATGTAGTACACGGTGCACTTGATCTCACACACTTGTTTAGGGCATTCTGATTAACGAGGCCACTTGTTCTGCTCTCGTGAACATTGTACGCATTCGTTTTCATTGGGGAAATCGCCAATGGCAACCCCGTTCAAAATGTGTTAAATTCAGGGATCAATCAATTTCACAATTTTGTTTCGGTAGTACGGATACTCGCCTTGTAAATAACGTAATTAAAAAATTGTCCTCATGGCCTAGCCATTATTTACAAGGAGGTTCGGATTCCCGCCTTATGAATAACGGCCAGGACATGAGAAACTGCAATTAAAGTAGAGCGGGATTGAGGCTTTACATACGCGACAATTATCGTGAGTACGGTTGTAAAAAAAATGTAACAATAAGAATGTTCCTTATATTTGTTTGAATAAATATTATATGTAATTATTCACATTGTTTCTTTTATTAATATTAAATAGTATATTATATGCAGTTTTCTGATATCGTTTTGTAAACAAATGTAAAAATATCCGAATGGTTATTTAAACTGAAACAAGTAATAAATGAGTTTTTTTGTCGCCGGGGTTCATGACGAGAGTCTTCGGTGTCGAACTGAGTATCAGAAAAATAAAATAAACGTCCCTACAATTATATAATCGACAACCCGTTGATAGAAAATGAACAAACAAAAATTAAGTATCTTGCATGTTAGAGGGAAATAAACATCTTCAGCCAAAAGTCGAAATGGACATTTCGACTTTTGGCTGAAGATGTTTATTTTTAAAGGCTTGAAATATGTTTAAAAGTTCAAATCGGTATAATGACTAAATAAAAAACATTTTTTTTTACTGTTTTCTACTTTGCTCGTTGTTTAAGGCCTCCTTTGTGAAGCCCATTACGGTAAAGTAAACTCGATTCGTGGCGGATGTCTGACAAGTATTGACTCGTACTACTTCGCAGTAAAATCTCATCGCAGAAGCAAGGAAAAAAAATTGAAAAGACGAAGAGGAGGAAGTTTTCGACAGATGGCCGATAAATGAGCGAATTTATGAGACAAAATTATAAACAGGAAACTCGGTGGTCGTGCGAGTAGTCGTCCAACGACGAAGCAACGACACTGACCCGTCGAGACTGACGCTATCGCGACTTGCACCACTTAAAAATACAGAAACTTTTCTCCGATCTGTCGGAGCAAAGTTTCCGCCAACTTTAATTAATACGCCAAGCAAAGAGATGCAACTTTCTAAAAAAATTCTCTTGTACGTATTTAATTACTGAAAACTTCCGGCCCTGCGCTCAAATACAGCCGGGCACGTCCTCAAGCGTGTATGGGAATCTTGCAGAAATACTTCCATGGAGATAAAAAAAAAGTGTAGAGAGTTTCCAAAGCCGAGATGCAACGTTTACGATCGTTGCACAAACTCAGTGAACGATTATAACAATTTCAACTCGCAATAGTTTTACGAAATTAAATTTTCGCAGAGAATTACATGATAATCAGTATTGACTTTTTATTTAGTATATTCAATGCATCTTTAAATAAATCTGCATTCAAATACTGGGAGTATTTGAATGCAGATTTATTTTTATCGTCCATTTCGAAATTTTCAATATTTAAACCTAAACAAACCCACTAAATTTATTTTTCCCAAGACGAAACATGGCGTCTCGCGTATATTTCCCCCAACGGGAAATGATCTACAGACAAGCCTGTTACGTGACTCGTTTGGGTTTATTTAAGATGCGTTCAACGCCCCCCCCCCCCCCCCCCCCCCCATCGCCCTCCGCCAAATCCAATTCTTTCGAGGAACGTACTCACGTACTTGGCAATCTCGCCGAAGCTCTCAGCACTTCGTGAACAATTCTTAGCCACCTTGAGGGAGTAAGGGACTTTTATCAAAGGTGACGAATCGCCAATTTGTATCGAGCCACAAAACGCGTTCCGAAAACAAGTAAAAAAATATATATTCCGCGTGTTCGTTTGGGTTAACTTTGGACCGGTTCAACTTTGTAAATAGCCTGTCCGCTTGGGAGCTCGTCCGGTTTCATTTCTCCTTTTTTCTTTTTTCATCCGCTCTTCACTCTCGGTTCGGTGGTGCAGTCAAACGAGAAGCGATCGTCTGGGGAGGGGGGGGGGGTCCGAGGGGTTGGAAACGTCCGATGTACACACCCCGCCCTTGTAGCCGAGCAAAATATACGAAATCGTTGGCACTCGCGTGTAAAAACCCTTGCGCATGCACATAGTACGTAACGTACGACTCTTTCCAGGCAACGTCATGTGCAATTGCACGTGGAATGAAAGGAACGTTTCACTTTCGCCAGTTGGTCGTACACAGGTTTTGACGGGAAGGGTAACGGGGGCGGGGGGGGGGGGGGGGGGGAGGAGTTGGTGGAAAAGAGAGCCCAAAAAGGCCGGAGAGTGATGAGTACACCGTTGCCAGTCGTTGGAACGGGGCACGCGAACACTTCTCCCTCAAACAGCCTGAAAAACCTCTTTTTTTTTTATTTCCCTCGTGGGTATCTCGTTGGGGTCTATCGCGACATGCTGCGGTTTTACCTCCGGCTATGCCACACGAGACATACAGTGAAGTAGACTCCTTTATGGGGTCGCATTTCTTTCTTCAAGAACAACCCTCTTCGTTCTCTCCGCTTTCCACTTCCATCCTTCCTCCACCCCCCCCCCCCTACCGCTCTCCCCCGCGCTATCCTCCATTTCCATTCTGTCAGATCTCTTTTTCTCACCGTGCTTGTGCGACTTGCTCGTTTCTTCAACACACCCGCCCTCACCCTACGGCAGAGCTTTAACAACGAGGGATTTCTCGAGTACGATGGGAAACGTGAAAAGTCTTTCTTTTTTACCGGCAACCCCCGAATCCCCTTGGCTTCGATCGCTCTACACTGTAATTCGATTTGCCACGGTTGAACCCGCCCGACGAGATCGGGATTGGTGCGTTTCATAAATTTTTCAGTGTAACGCCGACTGCTCCTCCATCATGGATCGTAACGCCGCGATCATCATTGTCGATAGGGAATTTGAAGACATTTTTTAGTAGCTGGTGAAGGAAATTGTTTTCTTTTTCTTTAATACTCTTCGTTATTTGGGATCTTAAGAATGTCTTTTTTCTTCTTGTTTTAACATTTATTTCAAGTAGTGAAGGAAAATTGGGACAGTGAAGTCCGCACTAATTTTCATTTTCCAAATTATTGTTAAAATCAAAGTATTCTTTTTGTTTTCAATTTTCCGGAAATATTTTTTTCATTAAATTTGAGAACTTTTATATTTTATGTTATTATACATTATTATGTATATTCGACGATTTTTGTAGTTTATTATGTAAATTAATGTAATACGTATATTGAATTAATTTTCAAATTTTCAAAGAAAGGAATCCGATATTTGGTGATTTTCTCGTACCGAACACGCGGAGCCCCACACACGCAGAACAAACCTGCGCTTCCACGTTGGGTACAAGTAGTAGAGAGTTGCTCCAATTCCATGAGTTCTCTAATAGCAACGAAATTGCATTGTATTCAACGGGAATAATTCTATTTACATAGCGCATCCCTGTCGCCGAACTCATTTAGCCCTCTCGCGCAAACGTTCCATTTTGAAATACTCTCACTTGATGCCGACGTACACCCACGTACACCGACGACAAGGATACGAAGCAAGCGGACCTCTAACCCGCGTCATCCTCATCACGAAGGTCAGCTATTAATTAGTGTAGCGTTAGTACAGTGACCACACGGAGGGATCGGGACGGCCTATCCCCCTGCCACCAGAGTTATAATCACTTCCCGAGGACACTGGGTGGTGTTTGCCCGAAAGTAGATATCGCGGTCAGAACGGTGTCGTTACAGGTTTATACAGCGCTATCTCGGGCCTCGCACGCCAAACCAGTCTGCGATGGGACATATTTATTGCTCCGAAATTCCCATTTTTCCCCTTTCACCCGCAAGTTCGATGAAATTATGTTTCATACCATTAAGGCGCGGTGAACGTTGCTCGGTCGGTAACGATAGAGTTGTTTCGTTTTGCGAGTCACGGCAGACACTGGGAAGGAGGCGAACGTGAAAAACATTGGATTTCTTCTCTTCAAGACCGTTTTCGTCGATTCAGATGACAAAAGCTACCAAACACGTCTAATACTCAATATATTCACATTTTTTCTCGTTCGAACGATTTTTCGTGGAAAAATGGCATTTTAAACAATTTTTCAGCGATTTCGAGTTAAATCACTCGGAATAGCGAAAAACGTGTTAATGTACGGTAATCCATTTAAATTATGAAACTCGCAATTTTACGAGTTTTGGTGTGTACATTGCATTTTATTGCATTTTTCGTATAGTTTCCCTCGCGTATCAATATTATGGGCCAAAAATGATGAAACGATTTTCAACGAGTTCGTAGAACATTCTTGTGTTTGAATTTGGCTCCAAGGGAATGGCGGAGATCCGGATAATGGAGGAAAGCTTCGTAGAGGGAATGAAATAAGGAAACTTCCTAAATAGTCGTAGTTATATTTGTCGAGCACACTGAGACTTCAATTTTATACTTGATTTTTACTCATTTCTTCCAAAGTGTACAAAATATATCGTGAAATCTCAACGTTACATTCAATGTTTTTGTTCGTTTATTAACACTAATAGTAATGAATATTTACTAGCAATCATAAACTTCCATCTGACAATGAAAAACAGTTTCATATTTTGTTTTGTTGTTTATATATATTGTTAGGCTACTATGCGCAGGCTCCTAGCATTCGGTGCCCTTCAACTCTTGAGCTACTTCTCTCCGCTCAAATTCGATCTTTAACCAACGTTCTCTCCAAATGATAAAAGAAATTGAAACTTCTCTGCATCTACAAGGCGTTTACGACTGGTTCACTTTTGATTCATCATTCGAGAGAATTCCGGTCTTTTTTCATTCGTACGGCCGTCATTCAAAGACTGAAATAATGTTCCAACTAAACCCCATGGTCCACCACTCTCCATGGCGATACCAAAATGTCCGATTGCGTTTAAATTCTATTGTTTGCCGCTTACGCGACGGACAGATTTAATCTGCGGAAATGAAATGTTCAAGTTACGGCGCGCTTGGTTGAAGCGATAATGCAATAACTAGAGAATATATATCGAGTCGGTATAAAAGCTAAGGGGATGAGAGGTGGATCTATCGCGTGTGCATAACGCGAAATCCTTGTTATCACGTCAACGCGCGATATTACACGCTTTCAAAGGAAATTGTTTACATTTAGTCACTTCGGGTAATCCCAGCCATCTCGGCTGTGCGAGCATAAAAGCTTCTCCGCCTCCGCGATTTCATCCCATAATGAAGTCACACGCGTTCACAGTGCTGCAATCATTCTCACAGATACGTGAATACGGGCCAATATTATTAGGGATTTAAGGGGCCGCTCGACCGAACTCTCTCGTAAACTCAAAACCAATGCGTCCACTACTTGCCAACCAGTGACCATCTTTAATCACCTTCACTGTGTGAGAAATCCGGACATCAACGATATACCGTGGCTAAAGTTCACGTGAAATTTGACCGATCGGAGAAAACTTAACGACAAAATCTAACAAAGAAGTCACCAGAACCGTTACACGGATGGGTGACCGCTTGGCTGACCGGAAATGAAAGGATTGCAACGTTTTTAACGAAGCTTTTGAGACATAAAAAATAGATTTTTGAGTATTCAAAAATGGATAGATTTTTAGTCATTTTAATTAGCTGTTGTTTACGTATGAAGAAATATTTTTTATATGAAATATTTAAACTTTAATGGTTTTTTCTAGTATTTGTTGTTTATCTTTAGAGTATAAACTATAATGAACCCAAATTAGAATTTCATATGAATTTTCCATACAGAATTTTTTATACGCACATCAAGCATTTAATTTTTTTTTTTTTGAGTGCATGTAAAAATAATTTTTTTTTTCTAATTTTCATCGACCCCGTGTAAAAACATCAGAATTTTTTTTTTAATTTTGTGCGCTCGTCCAACGAAAACGAGATTCAAAAATGGCTTTTTTCGTACTCATTATTCCGGAGCACCTTTCTCGCTCACTCAAAGATTTCAATTATATGCTTTCTGCGCTCAGGTATTAATACCAATCTATATGCACATGTGCGAGTGGTAGAATTGAGGGTCATACGCGAGTTACTTTTTTTTCCGTCTGGTTGTAGAACTACACGTCACGCGTGATCTCAACACCACCTAGCGATAGCTTTGACGACTGTTGTAACGTGAAAAAAAGCAATCATTGTGTTCCAACGAAGCGTCAGTTTTCCGTCCGGAAGAGCTCATTTAATTCGGAACAAATTTATCCCCCGCCATCGCGTGCGTTAATTAATGAGGCCATTGTACGTCAATAGGCTCCTTTCGTGTTCACGCAGTGAGTATTTATTTCTTTGTGTGTGAAACAACGTTGCGTGGTCCGTTTTTCGGAACTGCGACGAACTTTTTTGCTCGCACCATGTTTCGCCGGACTTACCCTATGACGTCGAACTCTTCCGTGAATCAGAATTTCACTGACAGAAATGATCTGGCAATGAAATCAACGAGATGCTGAATTTTTTGTGGCAGCCGAATTTGCGAATACTTTTTTTTTCCTTGTTCAACGAATTAACCAATAATCGGATGGGTGAACGATGAGCCGAGTCTTTTTTTGTGATTAACAATTTTTCGAACTTTGTTTTCCACGTTCAGCAGACGAACCAATATTTAGATGAGTTGACTCTTGAGCCCAAACTTTTTCATTTTTGGGCGATTTTTCGAACGTGGAATTCGCGAGCTGTCAATGAACATCGCTCGTTCGTTATATATCATTTCCATTGATGAAACGCAACGTGGTTCGAACTTTACTGATGATTTTTTTATTCTTCTCCCCAGAGATTTTCGAGCTTTCATTTTTCGTCGAAAGTGACCCATTTTTCGTCGTGCCTCTGAAGGACGCGGCTTCGGCTGGCTACTAACTAATTCCATTTTAAATGGAGTAAAAAAGTGGTGGGAGAAAAATTTTCCGGTATCAGGCACAAGTGAAGAAGCGCAAAAATGTCCGCGAAGAAAAAAGGGAAAAGAGTATTTTACGTGAACGGCAGGGGGGGGGGGGGGGCGAGAAAGCGCCCTTTCGCCAGCATCCACGGTAACACCGGAAATTAGTTTTCTGTCTGGTGAACGAGCAAACGTCGTGTATTTTCATACAAGGGCTCTCGCTTCGCGCGGTATTCTCACTGGGCGGACTCTCCTTTTATACCTATCTACGGCACGCTACACTGGTATGCCTGTAATAAGCCACTAAAGGTCGTAAAATAATTAAAAGTCGCGCCTCTGAGCTTTGACTCTCTGTACGTGCTCCAAGAAAATTAGTACCAAGTACTATGAAGAAGGCCATAGGGAGAAGCGAAAAAACGTCAGGAATACTCATACGGAAAGAATTTAAAGAGATCTAAAAAAAAAAAGAGACAAAATTCGTTAATTCAAAAATATTTTTATCGGCATGAAAAGAAAAAGCCAGTGAACAAAATACGAATTTGCCTCCTCGTGTATGAACAATCTATACGTTTTCATATTTACCATTGACAGATATAACATTTTTCATAGAATCGTTATGATCACAGTTGCGAAGCAATCTTCGCCATTTTTGTTTGGACTTGAATTCGCAAAAGGATTATGAAAAAGTTACTTCACCGTACTCGATATCGAAGCGCAGGGGAATGAAGTTTCGTGGAAACGCAAACATTAACGCGTTTCAGTAAATATTTATTTATATACGACAAAAAAAAAGTCACATTTTTTGTCTCGTTATTATATTTTATTTTACACTGCATTTGTTTTTCTGACAACAATTTACTTTGAGAGTAAATTAGCCTCTTCTCTCTTTTACAATTTTTTGCGCTTTAAATTCTTCTCGTATTTACAATAGTTTTTGCTTCTCTTCGTGGTTTTCTTGATACCACTCGGTACTAATTTCTTTGGAGCGTATATTTACATTTTTCTTCTAGAATTTCTTTTGCATTAATTACTTTGCGTTTCACCGGTTGATATCGATCCATCGTGATAATTTGATGCTAAAAAACGTTTGTCTGTATACGAAATGATGAATATTGAGTTAAAAACCAGCGAAGATTTCATCAGCCTGGTGAAATCTTCCCATCCTTCCTCACGATTGCTTCTCATTCTGTGTTATAAATTATGATTGAAAACGGTGCCCGAATGTTGGCGAGCTTCGAAGCTATGCATGACGTAATTTTCCAGGGATAATAATGAACCCGAGGTATTATTGAGATCCTCATTAATTCGCAATAACGCAGCATACCAGAAGAGTTGTGCAGAAATAACGACCGTATTGATCATCCTGCACGAAGTTCCAGAATTGTTGGAGATCGTCGGATGCTACAGCGAGAATGATTCTTTTGTCGACGAAGTTAGCAGTTCACGCTCGTATTTTCGTTGAAGGCAAATTCCGTTAGATATGTCCATACATTATTTGGAATATTAACACGAGCTTCTGTATCTCGTAAATGTACCGACCTCTGGATATGCGAGGTTACTTCAAACTTAAACAATTCAATAGTAATAAATTAAACGTCGAAATCCGAAAAATTCCATACATTAGGATAAAGTTAATCAATTCGAAGTTTTCTAATGTCGAATACGAACAATGATATCAATGATGTTACATTTTTTTCTTGCTTCGAAATAATATTTCGTTGTTTTCCAAGCAATCGAAAAATTTTTGTTTTAACGAGATATTTTGAAACGCGAATTTTTGAAGACTTTGTTATAGGTAGGAATCAAATTCAAATAACATAGAACGTTTGAGGTGAAATAGAAGATTATTATTCTGAAAATCACAATTATCTAATAATCCAAAGATAATCAATTATTCAAATTAGGTCCTGTAATATACATACGAGGATAATTAAAGTTCGAATTTACGAAACCGTGCAACTACGATGATTTCAGGCTGACCAAACGCAGCCCTAACTACTGTTAGTCGCTATCGTCGCTCGAGGCAATACAAAAAAAATTCCAATTGCACTTTTTTTTTACTGCACTCCCGACAATCAAGAGATAAATTCGAATCCGTGGATGGCTGATCGCGAACAGCAGCGGAAGGTGGAGGAAAGGGAAAAAAGCCTACGACTGGCTCGACCACTATGTAGTATCGGATTATATCGTCACGTGAAACGGCTGCCGAACGAATCCGATGCGTATGGCGATCGGACGCGGTCGTAATGACCTATTCAATATCAGCGGGTTCCTCACAGACTGTCATGGCGTGATTGGCTTATATATACTCGCTAAATAAACGAGGGAGTATTAACAACATTGGAGTTTCCATGTTAACTAGGCACGATGCTAAAGCCTGTCTCTGTGATCGACCCCGGTAATAGTCGGTTTCTGTTTCATGCAATTCATGTCACTCCCCTATGTAGGGACGACCAAACAAATACCAATTGCGTTTTAACCGGAAGCGTTGACCTTCCTGTCAACAGCCCGACTGGAACTTGGCTGGGTGACCGTTCGGCCGTGTGACTATTACAGAGCTAACGGCAAATCTCAACAAATAAATTTTTACAACAAAAAATATTATGCCGAATAGCCGTTGAATAAAAATCATTTCCCTCCTTCGTGGTTTCAAAAAAACGCTAAAGATTTTTCGTTGCAAAAATGACCAACGAAATATCAATTCACCATTGAGTTTTCAATAAACAGCATTCGAATAAATATCGACGACCTGTCAGCCGTAAGTAAAATTAATTGCATATTTTCTTTTCCATACGGTTTCCAGTTTGAGATAGCTAGTAATACGGAAGAACGCGTATTTCCCGCTCAAAGTTATCCACTGATGAGCCGATATAATAGCGGTGCCGATGTGGAATATCTTCCCGCTTATTCACATACCATAAATATTATTACGATTTATCCGAGCGTGGATAGTGCTCGATATAATAAAAGTTGATACTATATATAATCATAAATAAATATATGCATATGTATATGTTTACAAACGCAACGCAATATAGACATTTTTCATACGGATGTCCGTAGACCGCCTGCTGAATGTATGCGCCAGGCGAATGGAATGAATGAAAATTCTTTTCACAAAAGCTCTTTGTGCCTTTTTTCTTTCTCTTTTGCCAGGGAGAGAAGAGAAAAAAGGTTCTGTATATATATATATATATATATATATATATATAACCTTTTTATATCTCTCTCGCTCTCTCTCTCTCTCTCTCTTCAACACATATACACAGAAAGAGAGAGAAATATAGCTAGGGCTATTAGATAACGAAAAGGCGTAACTTGCAACCAATCAAGTGTTAAATCGCTGAAGCCGTGGCCTCTCCACTCAACAGGGATTTATATACTCATTTCGTTCGGTCGTCCATTCGAAAATTCACAAATAGACTCGCCTTTAAGCTTTCCTTCGCGTTTTTTTTCCAGTCCAGGAAGAGCCTTTGGGCACCTCGCTGATAATAATGACGATAGAGGCTAACGAAAAATTTCGACTCCCGCATATCGCAGCCAGTTGATTACGTAACTCTCGCTGGTGTCTCGCAAAACTCCCTGACCCCGAATCTGTAGCATACGTGGGGCATTCCAGACAAGATTGTACGTTGCTTCGCGTCGATTACGAATAAATTTTATATATATATATATATATATATATAAATACACATATATGTGCCACAAACCTTCCTATACTCCCGTGAATTTTTACGAGCGGTCCCTTTCACTTTAACCCCATTTCAATATCCGCCGTCCCTTAAAATCCCGCTCGATCACCCATCCGCGTATCGACCCTGATGGACGCTTAACGCGAGGGATCAGCGATATACCTTTTATTTTCTTCGGCACGTAGGACAGAAATTCCAATTTCGGACCTTTTTCGGATTTATTAAATAGAAAAAAAAGTTTGTGGTATCAATTTTTTTTAGTATTCTTTTTATTGATGAGTAAAGAACTCGTGAAATTGCTTTCATGTGGAATAAAATGAAAATTGATAAAGTTATAGGCTTTTCAGTGAGGTCGTGAAATAAAAAGAATTGAAACCGAAATAACACTGATTTCCTTGAACAATAAGAATGTCATTATGTCAGATATCAAAAAGCAAATAAAAATAATCGTTAAAACAAATATTTCAACTACTTCATAAATCGTCTTCCAAACGTGAAAAAGTAGTCCATTTATCCAAAACATAGCCTAGCCAATCCTTTGATCCTCAATTTTAATGATATTTTAGCTTTTTCCAATACGTGACACTATCAAATTCATATGTTTATAACTATTAAATAATTAAGTGAAAAATTTTAAAATAATTCACGTATTATTCCATGGAGAACTTATCGATCCTGGAACTTACGAGAATTTTCGTGTTTTTTTAATACCCATCGAGTGATGGTTCACCAAACGTTGGCACATCGAGAATCGAAGAGCGCGATCCAATTTGCGAGCGATCTTTTTCCTCCTTTTCTTGGCGTTGTCCAATAACGCCGGGCGCAATGAGAAACGGTATTTTCGCTGCGGTTTTCATTCCAGAAAAGAAGCCCAGAGGTGTGCGTCCATTCGTCGTGGAATGCCTCGAGTTTATGTGTATATAAGGGTGGAAAGGGACAAGCCGGAGGAGATGAAATCGTATGTAGGTCGGAACTCTGTCAGTGCCACGACCCCGTTCAGTCCACCGGCCGGGTCGCCTTCTTGCCCTGTCATAACCCTTTCTCTGTACTTCGCTCCCTCTGAGGTCTGCGCTGAGTCTCCTCCCTCTTTCTCCCTTACTCCATCTTGCTATATATTCTGTTTTCTAGGCTCTCCATCAGCGCCACCTCGACCCTTCGGTTTTCCGCGCCAACATTGCCATCAGACGTAGCATCGCGTACAATGCTGGATCTGCGCATTTCGTTCGTACTAGGGCTCGAACTGGGCCAAAGTACCCCGGGTTCTCGCACCGATTTACCGGTTTTTCCATCTCCGCCCACAACTCCATTCCGGTCCTTCGCTCTCCCCGTTTTGCCGTTAAACGCAAATCCCCGAATACATTTTCACCCCCCCCCCCCCCTACACGCTCTAAGCCTGGAAGGAGATGTCCACACGGGACGTTTCGCTAATGAGTTCTTTTGCGTTTCAATCCTCGTAAACCCCTTTTCATTCCCCTCCCCACCCCTTACTCTCTCTCTCAATTACATTTCCCACTGCTTAAAAAAGTGTGCCGATTTCCAGCACACTCGTCTCATATCTCGAAGTATAAGCCTTTGGACGAATCGTGACACTCCTTGCTCCGCCACGGAAGACACGCACGAACACAATACTATCGCATCGCGAGCCGTTATAAAATAATTGATTTTGTATCGATTTTTTAACATTTCTATTTCAACGATTGTTTTCATCGCAATTTTTTCAAATTATGTTAATTTGAATACAATTCTCCAACACTAAATCAATTAATTATTAAATATATTTATCTAATCCACCTTAATTCATGAATAAAATTAATCATTTATTATTGTATTCTGTTAATCGATTAATTAAATAAGTCATTTATTCAACAATTAAAATTGTTAGTCAGGCTAATAGGCAAAAATCCAGAATAACTTATTTCATCCTTTCGAGGAATTATCCCTTAAGGGGTTAAAAGGTATTTCAGCATAAACTTCGAAACCTACGCGGATGAAGTCACGGGTGAAAGCTGGTAATATATTCTCGACAAAAAAAATGAAAAAGTGCGCACGAAAAAAAGGCTCTCCTATCTCGATTTGCTCGAATGGATAACAACGAGCCGATCTTTCCCTGTACGTGGAAAAACCATAGATAAATGCCTCTCTCGAATGGCTATGGCCGCGAATGGCCTCGAGTAACACATGCAACTCTGATGGTATCTGAATTCAGATCGAAAAATATAAAGTGACGCGTATACACGATCGCAAGGTGTACTTTGTAGCTCGAAATAAAAAGCAATATCACGTTTCTGCATAACGCCTATTGAGGACGAAAAATTGGTAATGGGCCGAACCAGTCGACGATACTTCTTTTAAACTGCTCGGTTTAGGATATTTCACACATTCGAATATACGATTGCAATATTTCTCAAACACGTATGTCGGAGCACTTTACCACAGGCGTAAAAAACGTTTCATGCAGAGTACCGAGTACTCGTATTATTATTATTATTATTATTATTATTATTATTATTATTATTATTATTTCGCACTTCGTACGTTGAAACCCAAGGGGGTTGAAGTCGACGACGATCTCTCTCACGTATTCGAGTACCCCAGCTTTAGCTCGGCACCTATCGTTTATTTCAATCGTATATCTATACAGGGTGACCGGTCATTCGACTTATTCCTTGAAAATGATCATTTCGGAGCTCATTTGTATGAAATTAATCACCGTCTGACGGTAAAGATGGAATCGTTACTGAATTGTAATGGTTGTATGAATTTTTAATATTTTTAGACTTGATACTAAAAACAAATATTTTTAAAAACACTCCACTACGAATGTTCGATCGATACATTTCTGAGAGTTGACGAATTAATGTTGACACGAAGAAAATTTCGTGGCCGAAATGTGTATCATCTCAGAAATAAAAGATGTTGTTTTTTTTAAGATCTTCAATCGACAATGCATTTTTTTTTCAAATGTCATCATTCATTTGTCATCTTTCAGAAAAGTAAGTGGATTAATTATTTTCGGTCACAAGCATGTAAATAAAATAAAAAATCGTAAAACCATCGTAATACAATACTTACTCAATTTTCATTACTCGTTTATGGAATTTAATTTGAATAAAGTGATTCCTAGACGAGCCCTTTCAAGAAATAGATCGAATAATCGGACACCCTATACATGGAGGATAGGTATATGTGGAATACACATAACGCGTATGGCAACGCTTCGAACTCCGCGGCAGTAATATTTACATCGTCCCCAATGCGATACGCCACAGAGCACTCAAAAGCTACGAGACGTATGTGCCTCGGCGTACACGAATTTATTTTCCATCGTGAATAATAATAAAATGCATTATGCGAGCGCGTATGACGGATATGGTATCGCTGAGGTAGCATAGATTGCAAGATTTTTCCGCGGTGATATATAAGGCCGCTTGGGGACTTCGCGTGTGCAAAGTTGCGGAGCATTGTTATTGGCCACGAGTGTATACGTTGAAGAATAGAGATTCAGTGCATCGCTGAACATGTTACGTGACAATTTAATGTTCGAAACAATAAGATCGTTGATCAATTGGGGAATTTCATATTTCAATTGGAAGTTGGAATTGATTTTTAAAAATGAGGGCGATTGATGATTAAATGATACTCTCTATTTATATTTTTATAAATAGATCGATCGATATTATTTTTATAAAATTATCGATATTTTTCCCGATCTACCAGAAAGATTCAAGTAGATCGAGAAAAATCGAGGAATATTTTTTTGAATCATGTCGAATTTATTCAGATGAATAAAGTAGCGCAAATAGAATAATGAAATGAGATAATAGAGATAATAATAAAGATAACTCAATACATAAAACATTATTTGATAGATTACGTGAACTATATTGATTTAATATAGAGAGTATAAATGTATATTGTACAAATTATTATTATTATTATATAATATAATGAAGGTAATATTCTATATTATATATATTATATTAAATCATTAATATCTCATTAATATATAATAAGCTAATAAATAATCATCAAAATTAGCGACGAAAAGCAGCAAATAGAATTTTCATTGTGTTCCAAAATTACAAATTCTAAGTTTATCGTCTCTCATAAATAAATTTTATTGAGATAGTTTTGTTTTTCCCATTCCCTTCAACGCATTTTGATTAATTATTGCTGCGTTTCTTTCTGTCTCTACGGCTCGATCGCTTTCTGCCTTCAGGTTCGAGACGGATTGACAGAATTTGATATTGCGTTGAGGCAGACACTCTCCCTTTGGTCGCTATCAACAATCGATAAAGTGGAATCCTATAATCGATATTGAATTTCTCTTACCTTTAGATGATTCACTTTCACGTGCGCTCGCCCCAATTAATCGTATTACTAGGTATAAATAAGTATGTGTAGAGCCCCATGATCCCTTTTCCCCATTGGTCGATATTTTCAAAAAATATTTCTCCCCTAGACTGTTAACGAATTTACACAAAAAATATATCGATCAGTAACTATTTCTCCTCCCGTTAGCCGATCTAATCCTGCACTCCAGCAAGTCCAGTGGACAATGTTCAATGGAGGAATCTTTGTGAGATGAGAGAGAGACCTTCTTTATCACTCGAGGTGCGAGAGTTAAACACGAGATGGGAGAGTTTGAGGGTGACGCCAACAGATGGAGGGTAATGCACCTCGATCTCGTCCAATTGTCGAATTGGCCGAAACTACTCTTTTTTGTCATTCTCTATTCTTCCTTTTTTTGTTTCCACTTCATTTTTTTTTACACATTTTTTTACTAACTTTCATTAAAAATTCGATTTTTCACACATGAATCGATTATTCTCAGCATTTTATTGCACAGATTCGCAAAAATGGTCTCGTAAAGATTTTTTACATGAAAAAGATGTATATCACATAGTTATGGGTATTTTTTTATTACGAATTTGAGAATATGGTGTTCGTTTTTATAATTACGATTTTACTATGTACTGAAATGGGAAAAACCGTATTTTATTTTGGTTTTGAAGTTTATATGAAAAAATAATTATTTTAAAAAATAGCTAAACGCCTCCGTTCAATTTTCTTTCGCTGCTTCGAAAAACTTTCAGATTGAAATGGAATATGTAAATAATTGACGTGTCAATGGAAATTATTATTATTATATATAAACGTGTATTTTTTCTCTTACTTATGTTACATATAAAACAGTGCGGTAAAGATTTATTTTCGTAATCAATTAGCGAAATTTCATTTCGTCGTTACAAAAATAGTTGCGCTACAAAAAGTCGTACAATATCCGTTCGATTATCCGTAATTACGCGATGACGCGTCACACGCGACAACGCACGCGGGGCTCGGTGTACGCGTATACGATAAGTTAACGAGGGGGACTACGAGGCTCCGGGATTTTTTCAATTGTAATCTTTTTTTTTATGCGCATTATTTCATTTTCTTAATAATCGGCACGATAGTATCACGCACAACCTCGTACTATTGCACACTACATTTATTACAATCAAACGCAACTGCGCGTTCTCGAAAAAAAAAGAATTAATTTTTTGGGTATTGCGGAATATTAAATAACGGTAAAACAATCGATGATATCGAAGCTTGCATAGCTGCAACTTTAAAATTCAGTCGTTTTTTTTCTGTGCTATTTCACAATTTTCCATATCGTCATTTTTTTGGTTACTGTAATTTGTTCGTGCTGAAAGAGATTGAATAAATATATTTTTTATTTTCGAATTTCGAATCTACCGAATCAGCGAACGGGGATTCGATTAATATTGAAAAGATCATGTATATTCCAACGATGCAAACTTCGATATCACAGCAGTCGTACGTACGATGTGGACTTAGAAAACAAAAATTAATTCCGAGAAAAAAATAAGTGCAACGATGCATTTCTAATTTTTTCACGATGCACTCGCACACTCGCGTATTCAATATCACATTTAACAGCTGTGCGTCTTTTCCCGCCTCAGGAGACTAGCTTAGTATTTTTTCTTTTTTTTTGTTTTCTTGCTCTTTTTCTCTTCCACTACGTACTGTATGTACAAACTCTCGCTGAGTAATCTCGCGAATCGTCACAATCGAGAATACTCTCCGCACCGGCTCGAAAAAAATTGTTATCCAAAATCACTGGACGAATTGATTTAGACATAAGCCAAATGTCGAGGATGAAAAATCGTTATGTTTGTTTCAAATTGAAATTTAATTTGATTTAAATTCAATTTCATTTTAAAATTGAAAAGTGAAAACATTTCAATAGAAATATGGCTTTTCGTTTTGAACGAACCAGTCTCGTTTGAAAACTCGGAACTGCCAATAACTTCGTTTTTTTATTTCTTCGCCAAGTAACTTTAGTCCTGATAGCGTTTAGAACAAATTACGACGAGACTGCAACGGCGTACATTTCCGTACCTAATTACTAGGTAAAAATGTGTATTTTGATAATGATGACGATGATGAAGTTTTCGAATCATTGGATGAGAACGTCTATCTATTGATTAATTTTTTTCATACGCACCTTAAGGTCTTAGATTTTTTGATAGTCGGAAACAAGGCTTTTTGGAATTTCGTTTTCTATGTATTTTGCAACTGCTAATAAACCTGATTGGTTTATTAGCAATTGGATAAATTTTAAATAAATTTTGAAGGTTTCATATGTTGACATATTAGTAGGGACTTAAACGATGCTTTCAATTCTCAAACTAAACGTCCGAGCAAATGTTGTTTAAACATTTCATCAGCCTCTTCCAACCATCTCTTCCCTTTTTCCATAACCCACGATTCACTTTATCCTAAACCTTTTTCCTTTGCATAATTATAAAAATAAAAAAAAGAAAATTCGTTTCAACGATGCGAGCATCAAAATCATCATTGCTCTTACGTGCTTTCTTCACGTAAATTTGATTGTGTGTAGAAAATCCCTGATCCATATGACATATTATCTATCCTGTGTATACTATCTTGGGATCAAGATTCGCTTTGTTTTTACCCCGATTTTTCTAAGCATTGCATCTTCCTCCCAAGCAAACATAAGTTATACATTTATATATTTATATTTATGTTCATATTTATAGATAATCTAAAAAGATTACTTTCAACTTAATGAAATCTATATATAGATATATATATATATATATATATATTTATATTTATATATATACAATCTTGTGTAAAAATATTATGTACCTATGGAATCGTTCGTTCAAAATAAACGTGTCTGAACTTAAGGCTGTGGGTGTACAAATGAAATATTGATCTGAACACAGAATGAAAATTGTTAATAATGTATAATTGTTGTTTTTCGATACATTAAGATGCTTATAGTACGGTTAATACTTTTGCACAAGATTGTATGTATATCGGCGCTAAATATTAATAATTATCAAGCAATTATGTTTCTCAGTCTGCTATGCACACGTTTATCACGATTGTCGCGATAAAGGAGTCGATATAAAAAAAGAGGATAACGTCCCGCCTATTTACAGCTATCTACAAGTTTTCGTAACATTACAAATACCCGAGTAACAAATTAGCCCAGTAAAAAAAAAATTATTGTAAAAACGATCGCCAATGATTCCATGCTGAAATTTGATTGGATGATAAAGAAGAAGGGAGAACATTTTTACTCGGCACCGCGTAATCCTGTGTTTGGTTGGTTACGTAGCAAACATTGCTAAATATTTATAAATGCATGGAAATTCATGTACATGTTCGATGCAATCGAAGTTGAATGATAAATAACGATGTGTCACGCAGAGGGGCACAAGTATTGGAAAACAAGAAGTCCAGGAATGTTCAACGTGTCACCTACTCCAGTATTTCCATTTGTGCTCAGCGAGTATCGTTTTTCAAACTTTTTCACTCCCATCCAACTACTCCCCTCCGAAGTCCCTTTCTGCGACAAACACACGTACGTGCGATGTTTCAAACTCGCACGGTTTGCGTTATCGCGACAATTTATGATACGTCAGGAAGAGGGAAGAAAGGAGGGCCGGAAAGACCGCCAGACGGAATAAACCGGAGAGGGACATAAAAGGAGAAACTTCGAAGAATGTAACTATCATCTGTGCGAACAGTTTGCCACGTGAGGAAACAGCATACAGTGGATGGATTTAAACCTGCAACAATGGAAAATTTGTATCGTTGAATAAGCGAGGCGATTCATTCATTAAGATCGCTGAATTTGTTTTTGTTTTCTTGAAACGAACGAAGGAATATTTTGGTTTTTGTATTTCTAGAGTGATCTGGTGCTTTAATTTTTCTTAGAATGATAATTGTTGGAAACTGATTTTATCAGAATTAACTTAACTTTAAATACAAAGTTTAATGGGATTGGTAATTATTAGAATGCATTGCAATACAAATTTGTATTCATAAAGTTATTTGAATACAAATCTAATTTTATCTAAAAGAATTTTAGATTTCTAACGTTAATTTAAATTAATCCTAAAAACACATCATTTCCAAAAAAAACTCTGTACATAATTTTGATAAACTGAATGTTCAATAATTCTTATTCCAAGGAAAAATGTAACATTTACAGAAATTTATTTGAATTAATTTAACAACAAATTTCAATACCTCAATTGAGCAATTAAATTGTTATATTTTTTCTTTTATTTTCAGTAACAGATCATAAGTTTCACGAGATATCACAAATTGAGATTTAAAAAATTGTTTACTGGATAAAGATGGTAAGAAATAAGTTTATTTATCATTATTATTATTATTGCCATTACAAGTAGTATCTAAATTGTTCCTACGCGTGAAAAAAATTAATTAATTTTATTATTGTCGATGTCCGAACGACAACCGTTATCTCAATGGAAAAGTACATCGAAAATTAATTTTCTTTTTTACTGACATCGCTGCCCCGACTATAATTATTATCTTGAATTCGGTTTTTATTTACTGGCCGAAACGGAGTGCATTCGAGAATACATTTAAATATATAGTAAAATGGAAATAATGCCAATGTTCATCCATCGAGGAATGGAAAAATGTTTTTCTTCAATTTCCACGAAACAATATCGGAACCAACATTTATCGTCTGAACTGTCAATAAGTAACGGTGGAATGAATAATCGGCGCGTAGTTCTCGAAAAACGGGCGCCTAGAGAGAACATACAAATCTATAGAGATGTATATAATGATTTTGCGAAATTACCTCTTCGGATCGTCCTTGGGATCGAAACCGTCGATCTTTACGACGTTCAACTCGTCCCTCGGGCCCTTCGAGTAGCTGAACGATACCTGGAAGCGGAACAAGAAAAATATCGTTCCTTTAGACAACGGGGAAGAAAAACAAAAAAACAGATTCGATTCCTGTAGAACGAGCGAGCAATTTTTCGTCCTACGCGATAAACATTATGTATGAAATAAGAAATAATTCATTCGATGGAGGAGAAGCAACATTGCTCGTATAGTTGCTTATGGACATCTATAAAATCTACATAAGCGGACAAATTTTCAAATCCAGTTTTCTCGCAGAGCTTGTAGAAATTGAAAAATGTGAAATTAAAAAATTCTAATTGAAATTAAAAAATCGAGATGAATTTTACTCGGAAGTATAGAACAAAAATTAAATTTAAATATTTGACATTAAAATCTTCCTTATATGTTTCGCCTGAAAATATGTACAAGTTAAATAACATCAGAAATAGAAAACAAAAATATTAGAAAAATATGTGATAAAAAGTTCTCACCTGTTCGTGAAAGGTGTCTCTATTAAGGAACTTCATTGGCTCGAGATGAGAATGAAACTGTTCGACCACTGTCAGTTGTTTCTTCAGTAAATACTCGATTATGTATCCCATTGTCACGTCATCGGGTAGCCTTATACGATCACCCACGGTTATGAATTTTCCGCCTCTGTAAACAAAAAATTAAAAAAAAAAACCATGAATCGGCAAATTTTTCATTGTGAATGAAAAAAAAAATCTCCTTGTATGCCGGATCGAAAAGTATGTTTGATCGTTTCGAGAACCGGATGGTTCATCAATTGAAACGATTTCGTAGAGTCTACGAAAAAAAAATAGTACCAGCATTGAACACTTTCGAAAAAGGATATTAGTCGATTCTGACAATGATGCATGCCTCGTACATTACAGAGTCCGCGAAACACCGTTTCGAATTAAAAAAAAAACACACACACACATTTGCTTCTAAATCGTACAACACGTTGAACTATTTGAGAGACTTATTCAGATCACGATTATAGATCCTTCGTTGCTCGTGATCGACTTAATGACCAGAGGTGGGAGTAATCACCGAAAGAAATTTGAAAGCGCCCACGAGATATTTTGAAGGAGGAGCAATGAGACCTCAATGAGTTGGATCCGGCAGCGATATCGATGTTTTTATTAGCCTGACTGGTAATATTATTTCTATATATACATATATCATTTATATACTTTTATAAATTGATTTATATTTCCATCCATTCATGTTTATATGTTCAGATATATTATTGACATTATTCAGTATATATCGTACTCTATGTATATTATTACTATTGCTTGTATTATACGAATAAAATAATGTTGATATTATTATTATTATTATTATTAGTACATTTATATGGGGTTGAAATTGGCATTGTTGGAATGCCACGAAATATTGCTTGCAATTCTTTATTTCCATTATTATCAAACATGATATTTCGTACAGCCTTAGATGGCTAATAATAAGCCGAAAAATTGTTAGCCTCCGTAGCTCAAATTAGCCAATAAATATTTGGAAAAGTAGCAAAAACCCATTTTCTTTGGATCCCAATAAAAAATACTTTAACGTTATATCCTCCTTTAGCATAGAAAGATTAAAAATAATCGAATGTAATTTATTTTATTTTGTTTTTCGAAAATTAGACTCTATCGTCACAGCAGAAGAAGCACATTCTCTCGAAGTCAGCAAAAAATCGTTTCAACCTGCTCGGAATATCCAATACGCGTAAGGTCGATAGAAATACTCGATTGCCTATTAAATACAGAATATTCGAAAATAAGCAATCAAGCCTGCCGAGAAAGTGATCAATAACACGCGAGGGGCTTTGATTACACCGTGCATATTTCGATACTTAATTCACGACCTTGTATAATTAGGTATCCATTTTTAGAAGTTAAGTCAGCGCCGAAAAAATGTTCCATCTTATACAAGAAAATCAACTATTTCCGTTTTGTTATTTCCTTTAACGCCACGAAAAATGGCAAGAAATATTTGTTGAAAAATGCAACAGAAGTCGAATTCTGGTTTTCGTACTTCTCTATTTTTATATTGGTCGAAAAATTTATGAACTAAAAATATTTGATTTCCTTTGCATTGATAATACGCAAATTTTCAAGGCAATATTTTTGTCTCCTCGTTTATTCAGTCCTTATAGATCCCAAAGGTCATTTTAGGTCTGCGCATTATGAAAATTTGATAAAAGTATATATATGTATATATATATATATTAAAATGTATAAAAATTCGATAACCGCCGTAAAAAGACTGCGATACCGAGGAAAAAGTGGATATTCGAGGGAGCGCAGAATATTCAGTGTAAGAAGCTTCGAACTTGCGCGTCCTCTTTAAAATTATTCGAGAAGGCCGCGAGGACGTGATTACCACTGAGAACAAAATTGACGCCTGAAACACGCTCCTTAAGTCCCCTGCCCGAGCCGCTCCGTTTTCGCCAAGACCCCAAACGCACGCTCGGTAATCGGTGTATGAATAAATTGAAGAAACTTTCGAGATACACCACGGATAATACGTCGTTGTTCGACCAGAATGAGAAAAGGACGAAGAGGAAGAGGCAAAAGTAAGATGAAATTAGGCAGAGAGGTATCTCGTTCTCGAAACACGTAAAAATGAAAGGGATCCCCCTTCGGGAAAGATATTTAAAGCAACCTGACAAAACACAAAAAAAATATTTATTCGGTGTAATTAAAATGGAAAGAAAATCCTTGTTTGTTATAGAAGTTCTAATATGCAAATTTGGGTTTGCCAATTTCTGACCGCACGAAATCGATAATATTAAAATGTCGAATAAAACGAAAAGAAAAAAGACAAAAGAAAACGAGTATCGTGAAACCTGAATTCCATAAAAAAGACAACAACCAGTAACAGCTATAAAAATAAATAACCATTGATAACTAATGAATAAAAGACAAAAAAATAAAACAACGTATCAAATAATACTTAATGAGAAGTTATGAAACAACTAAATTTTACAATTTTTGAGATTACTAATAAATAATAATCTCTCTCCCGCGAACACCAAGATGGTGAATAAAAAAATTTTTGTAACTGCAGCACCATACGTAACGCGAGATTATTCGCTTCCCAAGATAGCACTAGTAACACGAGCTTTCAGCAATTGTGGCTGAAGGTTCTTGTTCTTCATTAACCGTACGAATATATCTACATGTACAGGGCAAAGAATCGAAATATACCAAACAAAATAATAATTCTAGTGGCGAGAAACCCGAGTACGTGAAATGCTAAGAAATATCAAGGAGCAGCTACAACCGGCACGGGTTCCCCTGAGAACCAAGAGAATTATGGGCTACGGAAAGATTTGTGGTATCGAGGTTGAAACTTTTATCGCAGCTGGGGATGAATAATTCATCGGTGAAAAGCAGGGAAGCACGTGCGAATCTGAATCTTTATCGGTACGATGTACTGTCCGAAAGAGGTGAATTTTTCACCAGTGAAAATGGGATGGAAGAGGGCTTACAGAATATAGGAGACCGAGAGTTCATTTCTACCCAATGATTTTTCTTCCCATTGGACCCAATGAAGAGAAAATTTCACGTGATGTTTACCAAGTGGCAAAATCACAAAACAAAAATCTCAAAAATAATAATAACTAGAATTTGTTTATTTTCAGGACTATTCTAACATAGATATTCATAGGTTCTGTCAATTAAGTCAATTCGGAGTTTCATAATCAATCTTTCATCACGTTGGTAGCGCACATGACGGTTTCTTCTCGGTCGACAATTTCCTTCGCTCGGCACATTCTCGAAATTTTCCGTTGCCTGGAAGGAACGACAGCCACTTTGTTTGCGTCGTAAACTGCACAAGTGAAGAACTGCCCTCATTTGTCGTGAGGCCAACCGCTTCCTCACCCGCGTTCCTTGCACCTCCGCGTTTACATTACGTCTTACGTTTGTTACAGCCAATTTGCCTGCCCGAGCCATGTATCCTCCACTCCAGCCTGAAACTACCGAGTTCGCCTCGAGTACACTGGCAATGAAACTATGCTGGAAAAACTATGGGTGCCGGATTTCAGAAGACGCGTCATTTGCCAATTTACGATTCGTACGTAAAAACAAAATATTTTATAAAATACTGAAACCAAGGAAGGCTTCCTCAATTTTTAACATCACATTCCAAAATACTCGATTGTTTACATTATACTCCAAAAACGAATTCTATTCCAACAATTATAGTACACCCCAAAGATTTCAATAAATCAAAAGTTATAAGATTCGGGAGAAGAAAAAACGGCTTGATAAATCACGTGACCCTAAAATCCATTTCCAAACGAATGAACCAAATTTCCGGCATAACCCCGAGCGAAGCTCCAGGCAAAGGCCAAGGCATGAATAATTGGGTGCTCCCAGGACAAGTCGACGTTGCGCGGAAAGTTTCACGCATGACGCGTGTGTAGATACGAGACATTTGTGTAAAGTGCCGCGAGTTTCCTAATTAAGTATGGAATGCGAGGTGGATCGTGCCGATACGATAAGCCTATACGTTGGGGAACGAAACTCGCGGTCCATCGAAGATTCCGCGACTACTTTCGCGCCCAAGAGATCGACCAGAGAGACGGGGCTCGATAGGATTTCCTACATCTGCTGGAACTGTGTTGATTCTTATGTATATACGTACACACACACGCACACTCACACACACACGCATATATATATATATATATATATATATATATATATATATACGCACATGTATATATATACTATCGAAGTATACGTGCGCGAAATTAATTGATACACGCCGACAAGGGAGACGAAGAATATATGGGCGTATATGGGTGAGGCTAATACGACGGTAGGTCCCTGTGTATAAACATTGTAAAAATACGTTCTGTAAGTTTGTGTACACGAACATACGCACACACGTGCACGAAGTATTTATTTATTTTTTTTTTGCGCGTGTTTGCTCTCAGAGTATGGACGAGCTCGTTCGAACTGCTGGCACTGGTGCGCCTGGCACGTTCGGTTAACTCCGGGATATAAATGCGAACGCGGTTGTTTTAACGACGCTAAAGCGGTTACCGATTTACTATACCGAAAGCCGTTTCGCGGCGGTGCCGCGCAGATGAGATGCCCGTGATTCTCTCTGTCCCTCTCTCACCCTCTCTCTCCCTTGTCTGTCTAATTCTCTCTCTCTCTCTCTGGATGTTTCCCTCTCGCGCCAACAGCTCCACTATTCAGCGGCAGGTGTTTCGCGCGCTTAATATATTCCATACGGGTGTAGCGAGACAGCCAACAACCAGCAACCCAACGGATCCCCGATACGTCGAATAAATTTTCAATCGAGATCGGATATGACGGAAAGGTACGAAAAAAAAAAAAAAAAAAACAAATTTGACAAGACGGACAATGAATGCGTTCTTGGATACTGGTCGTCGATCTGAATGGAAAAGAAGAACACGGACGGATGGATAAAACGAGATGTTCCAAATAACGAATGTCTTTTGAGGTTGAAACTTCGGTGACTGATTTGGCATATGAAAAACACTGGAAGCTTAGAAACCCGCTGGAGAAACTAACCGGTTTAATGCGCATGGAATATTATAACTGAAAACTGAAAGAATAACTTAAAAAGTGAAGAATTTCTGCACCTTCAACATTTCCTTCGGAACTGCTTGATTCACGCGCGGATTAAACGTTGACGCAAACCTGCCACTAGTTGGTATCAGCCTGATAAGCTGGACCACTGCCGGACTATATCACTCCGAAATCAAAAAATTCGGCTAACTAACCCTAAAAACCCAATTGATACATGCAATCATCGAATATATCAAGGCCTTCGGATATCCTAATAAACGATGTTCATGGTCACCTGTGTTCAACAATAGATACGGAAAATCGGTATCAATCGATAATAATTGACACCCGGAACGAAGTATTTTAGAAACTGATGGAGTCACCAGCCGTTTGCCGACACAAAAAGTTACATAAAAATCATATTGATTGATACGCAGCGGTCTGACACTTGGAAAGCCCAAGATTGATCGATGGCTCGACGCAGCAAGTTCTCGGGAAAACCGAGCGGTGAACGGACTGCTCTCGTCATATGACGTATTTTTTTTTTGGTCCATTCCATCAACAAGGTTGCTACACGGTCATGCGGTGTAGCGTGAGAAAAATCGATCGTGCTTTCTCTGCCGCAACCTTACTCGCTTGCACGTACCAAACGTATCCACTATGATACTACTCTCCTCAGCCTCAAATCCCAAGGAAGTTGACCGCGAGAAAGACGGTTTGACGGGAGAAAGAGAGAACCAACGCAAGACCAACGAGAGACAAAAAGATGGCGCGCGAAGGGTGGACGGGACAAGTGGGTAAAGAAGGGGCGCGAAAACTCGGTATCGAACGTTTGGTGAACATAAATCCAGCCAATTAGAGGACCAACAGGTAGTCACAACTTTTGAGAGCATCAATCGACGGTGCATCCTTTTCTCGGATTTCACTGGTACGATACTGCCTACACAGAGGCAGAAACACACACGTCCTGAGGAAGTCGGATATATATCTTGAAGACATGCCGCCGTCGGGAATTTTTTCAACTACCCAACGCAAACAACTTCAAACCGTCCTGGTGACGCAGCTCGAACACTTCCGCGAAAGAGATAGGGTATGTGCCGGACATACCAAAAGAATGGATTTATCAGCTTAAAACGCATGGAACTCTGAAGCTTTTTAACATTTGCATTGAATTAAGTCAAAACAACTTAAGGGAATGACGAACGCGCTGGAAACTTTCGACGCAGCACCTCCATACGTCGGTAATGACAATTTTGGCGTTTTGCGCTGCGAGTAACTACCGACGGATGGCGCGCCCCGCACGCGAATTCGGTCGCGATGTCTCGACTTTTCGGACGAAGAATCGTGGCAGGACAATTGCCAAGCGCTGAGCAGGGCGCGTATGTGTTTATGTACGCGTGGGTTCGTTACGAGCGCAGCGTCGAGAAAAGACGCGCGTAGTTTCGTCACAACGAAAACACACACGTATATGTACGCTTGTCAACCGATACTTACATACATATAAGTAGTATATACTTTTCGGGAGAACTATACGAGCTCACCCTACGACCTTTTGAAATTTCGTAATTTTTGAGATTCCGGAAAAGTGGCCGGGGTAGTCGAACATTTTTTTTCTGTTTTAAAAGTATTAAAA